>VZSR01003806.1:284586-301914 GCA_013398615.1 Brachypodius melanocephalos | reverse complement strand
TGTTACTCCCATCTCCTCAAATGTAATGCACACACTTTATGAATATAATTAATAGTGATTTCTTCTTCCAAAGGTCCTAATGACAGCAAGAATAAAAACATGCTATTGTCAGATCTTATGTTGCTTTAAGTAACTATTTAATCTATAAGCAACTCTTAAAATGGTCTGCTTAAAGGAACAGGTCCCAGAATATTACTTAGTAGCATGTGCAGGTCCTGCCCCTATCCGAAGTGCTACAAATCAGATATGAGGCTATAAAATGTAGTTTTTCTTTTCTAAATAGAGCACACAAAGCAACCAAAGTAGCAGAAATCAATCTATATTGTCCTAGCGTTATCACAAAGAGCACTTTCAAAATGACCCATTCGGAAAGCTAATGTTCTCTATGATACGGGGAAAATATAATTAACTGGAACCCTATAAAGCATTCTGATAAATATCTTATTTGTTAGACTACTTCAGCAGGATCTATCTAATCAGAAATCAGGTTACTTTCAGAAATGGCTAAAAGTGCCACCACCTGGCCACAAAGCAGTGAGAAACAGACTATGTTCATTTAAGCATGAAGAGTCCACTGGCTTCCTTGCATTTACTAGAAATATAACCTGAGTTTATGAAAAGGTCTTCAATCATTGTTTCACTATAATGACCAAACAGAAGAGCAGTTCTCATATGGCTGCTGATACTACTGAAGGGCCCATTACCTGGCTCACTGCTTGACCTGTAATGTGTGATAAAAAGCTTCTTTTTACAGCTGCAGTGCCTCCAGATCACATTTAAGGATGATTGGGGCTTTTCCTTAATAAAGGCTGCTCCATTTCACAGATTCTGTACCATCAGAGTTATTCTGGCACAACAGCACTGGAAACTAATCCCCTTCCAAAGGAGATACAAAAATTCTTTCCAAATTAGCAAGTCTTTAAGACAAATAGAGAGTCAGTAGAGTGAAACAGTGTTAGAGAGAAAATATCTATGGCTTTTTTATATACTTCACTTGCTTTAATCTAGTCCCATTGCCCAAATGTTCATTTGCAAGTGGACTTCATCTTCCAGATTTTACTTAATCTAAAATCCAATTCATGCGAACTAAGGCCACTCCACAGTGTAAACTGAAGGAAGCAAGTGGTGGATGTCAGGAAATTCATTTCAAAAATTCACTCCTGAACACTATGTCCATATTGTCCACAAATAAAGAAGGAGTTTTCCTGCTGGTGTAAAGTTACTTCCTCTTTAAATGACATAAAGTCCATTGCATTAGTCTCTGCTCATTCAAGAGCTGACATTTTTCATACTCATATCCAAAGCCAACTTGCTTCTACTGGAAAAAGTATGTTCCATAAACCTGGTATACAAGTAACATCAAAGGCAAATCAGAACAAAGTATTTTTTCTAAACATGAGACTGCATGTCCCAAACAAGATTCCTGCATTTGCATCACTCTTATAAAGTGATATATTCATCATGCCATAGACAAGAAGAGTTGCTGACACTTAATGCTATTTCTTCATATTCTGAATTTATTAACATTATGTAAAATGCAGCATCAACCACTCTATGCATAAAATTTGCACTTGTTGGACATTACTAATAGAGAACACAAAGCCTCTATAGGTATATCATCATGTACATGATCCTTTAAACTATGGTTCACAGAGCAATTGTCATTCATTTTAGAAGTCATCCAGTCATATTCTTGGACAAAGCTCTGAGAGTGCAAGAGTAAGCTCACATGTACACAAGAATGATAAATTTATTCCTCACAATTTATATTCACTAGCATAGTGCCCGTAATTTTTATGTAATGTAATTCATTGTAATGACTTCTAAGTAAATAAATACTTTAAAGTAAAATAAAGCAGGGAACTTCAGGCTTGTTAGAATTTTTCAGTGAAACTTCTATTGTTTGGGAGAAACTATTTATGAAAGGGTTTTTTGGAATAAGTATGAATGACACTTGCTGGGAAATGTTTCTGTTCTCTAATATGGACATGCTAGAAATACAGAAAGCAATGCAGGCAACAGAAGCACTCACAATTGCAGGACATCTTTCAATGCCTCCTTTTCATGATACTTTTCTTATATCTGCAACTATTTATTAATCCAGAGAGACATAAAAACTGTCACACATACACTAGAGCGGTGGTCTCCAGACTGGCTTGATTGTTCACTCCATCAACTAAAAGCCTCTGAACATATATCCAGTATTTTTTTTATTTATTTATAAAATTTACGTGTTTATTTCTGTACTAATATATTACATATATTATAAAACATACATGAAAAATAAAAAGTATTAAATAAAAAACTATTTTAATTTTTTAAAAATTTATTAATAGTATAAAAATCATAGACTCATACAATGATTGGGGTTGGAAGGGACATTAAAGACCATTTAGCCCCAACTCTTGTGCTTTGGGCAGGGATGCCACTCACTAGATCAGGTTGCTCAGGGCCCCATCCAAACTGGCCTTGAACACTTCCAGGAATAGGGCACCCGCAAAGTCCCTGGGCAACATCAGAAGAGCTTCATCACTCTTTGAATAAAGAACTTCTTCCTAAATTTCTAACCTAGACCTGCTATCTTTCAGTTTAAAATCATTGCCTTTTGTTCTGTCACCATCTGCCTATTATAACAATTCCTTTTTAATGGGCCCTCTTAAGGTACTCAAAGGCCACAATGAGGTGTCCCTACATCTTCTCTTCTCCAGCCTGAACAAGCCCAGGTCTCTCAGCCTGTCTTTGTAGAAGAGGCGCTCCAGCCCTGTGATCATCTTTGTGGCCTCCTGCTGACCTGCTCTAACAGGTCCATGTCTTCCCTGTACTGTGGCCCCAGAGCTGGATGCAGGAGTGCAGGTGGGGTCTCACCAGAGCAGAGCAGAGGGACAGAAACCCCTCTCTCACCCTGCTGGCCACGCTACTTTTGATGCAGCCCAGAATACAGTTGGATTTCTGGGTTGCAAGCCGACATTGTTGGCTCATGTCCAGGTTTTCATCCATTAGAGCCCCAAGGCCTTTTCAGCAGAACTGTTGTCAATGAATTCATCTCCCCGTCTGTGATCATGCCTGAGACTGCCCCAATCCAAGTGTAACATCTTGCATCTGAACTTATTGAACTGCATGAGGTTCTCAGGGGCCCACTTCTGAATTTTTTATTTTTTTCCTAGACTCCAATGGATTGCTTTGAGCATCCTGACACATGCACATACCCTACTTTGGAGGCAATTGAACAAGAGTACTCACCTAAAGATATGAGTCCAAATCCTTTATCTGAATCTGAAGTGCAAGGACTTGGTTTCTCACAAAAACTTCTTCCAAGTAGTCTTGACATTGCTCTGATGGTTAAGATGGTATATTCCTTTTGGTTGAATTCTCTCTCACCACTAGCAGGAACATGCATTGTCATTTCAGCTGTCATGAGTCTTGATCGTGTGAAAGACAGCTCCTTAAGTTTCAGTATATAATAATGACATCTATATTCAGCAAAACTGTTGTTATCCAATAGAATGCTCAAAAGGTTGTCTGCTAGTACTTCTATAAGAGTGTCTAAGTTACTCTCAAATTATTCTTATTACCCAGCTACCTTTCATACATACTCAAATAACTCTCAGGCATGGATAAATAGTCTTAAAGTTGCACACAAGAATGCTTATTCAGTCTTGTTTAAGCTCTGACATAATTGCTTAATACCCATTTCTAAGACCCCAATAAAAGTCCCCAAAAGCATACTAGTCTTTCTTTACTGAATACCTGTGTCTGTTTCCCTGATTTCCCAGATGCTCCATTCAAGTCACTAATTCATGTGCAGAGTGCCTTTTCCAGAAATATATGAACCTCTCTCTTCCCTAATGGGCCACTGCTAACCAGGTTTAGCATTACCATTTAGGTGGGAAACCAAATCTCTGCCCATGCTGTGGTAAGCCTGAAAAATATGTTGCAGTCAAAACACAACTAATTTAATCTGCTGTGATGGTAGGTTGTACACCATTTATATAATGGCTAGCTCTTAGAGAACTCACATAATGGTTGGAAAATAGAGCTCATCCCAGGAGATGTGGGATTAACCATATGGCTTTCAGTTACTGTGAGGGGCAAGGTATGCCACCTGCCTTCAAAACTGATCTGCCAAAAGCAGCAAATAGTCAGAAGGTGGGCCAGGCTAGGTCTGGACCCCTAATGACTAAACAAATCAGGAAACAGAGACATTTAAAACTCTGTTTATGGTCTTGAGCCATGACTTAAACGTTTCCTTTTTAATAAAAAGCATTCTCACTGACACAACCAGACTTATCCCTGCTGGGTCTTCATCTGGTCCTGTGATACTTTTCACCATGTAAAAGTTCAAGATGCAAGAGAAGGCACAAAAAGTTCATTTATTCATATATGAAAAGAAAATAATGTTCTTTTTAGTCAGTAAATTTAAAGTCACCTAATACAGAATATGTTTTGTATTATATTTACAGAATATAATGTTCTGTATAATATTTACAGAATATGAAAACCTACAGGTAAAATCATAAGTGCAGCTACCTTTTTAATACATTGTTGTGAAAACCCAGACAGGATGCACAGTCATACTTTAATCATGGCAATAATGACATTACCTTTAGTAATCAATTAACACAATGAATTTTACATTGCTGATATAAAATCATTAATATGCCTTGTCATTCCAGTGCATCAGCAAATAGTTCATTTTGCAACAGAGCCATTCTACTGTACCAGTTAAAAGGAAGCTCACTTCAGGGCTGTATTATTCATACGGTTCTTTCTCTCAATGGAGAGACAGGTTCCAGGCAGATCCTGGGTGTTCTGCCTCCCTCTTATATATGCAAAATTGTAGAATTTTAATTCAAAATACAGAAAAATTATGCTATTTAAAAATGAAATTCTGCTTCACAAAGCAGAATTCATTGTGTTCACAACTCCTCTACCTGGACATTTGAGTAAGAAAAGCTTCATTCATACAAATGCCCACAAAAAGCCATTTCTGAATCCACAAAATTTATGTGGTTTAGCTTGGTTCCAAAACAATAATTGTCTTAAGTGGTAGTGGAGACTGCTTTTATGCTTCAGAATGAATTGAAAACAGTAGGATAGATTTTGTCTGACCAGTCACAGCCTGTATATGAGATTGTGTTTATGAATTCCTGAAGGAAGACACTATTCCAGATCTACACAAACTGGTCTTAATGCTCTTCGACCATAGCAAAATATTAAGAATCATGTTTCAAACCATTGGCATGTACAATGGATAAGTCATGATTAGGCAAACTGTGCCCTTTCAATAATAAATAATCCAGAATTCATTCTCTGCCAGAGAACCTTGTTTAAAATATTATCATGCAGAAAAGACTTGTTCAAAACACATATACCTTCAATACTTTCTCAGGGCAGGAACCGCCATTGCTTCACAGTCTGTGAAGCGCAAAGAAATCCTTATTGCTGAGAAAACAAAAGTATCTATTGGTACAGTTATGTCTAGTTGATCTCTTGGAATTATGATGATACTTGGTCTCACTGACTGCAGCAGCAGCCTTTACTGAAGAACAGTTAAGAAATCTAAATGTAACACAAAAGCCTGGTTTGTCAAAAAATGAACATGGAGGGAACAGGGAAAAACAAAGAGAGGAGGATAAAGGAGTCAGATCACTGCTTTAGCATTCTCCTGAGCACTCAGAGAGACAGCTTGCCAGCACACCTGAAACCTAGATTTGAAACCATTCATATAGTGTCAGTGCAGATACTGCTGACGTTTTTTGAACCTGGTCAGGGATATGTGTCACAATACAGTCTCCTCAAATTTTCATGGTTAAAAGTCAGAATTTGTTACATGTTCTTTCGGTTTGCAATGTCACAGTCACACGGTAAACTAAAATGGCATTTTTCTGATTAAAATATTTCTCCAGCAGCAAGCTGTAGATCTGCAACAGTACCTAGCACTGGGAATTTTTTTTATATCCATTTGCAGAAAATTAAATATGTGGTTTATGTCCACTTCTATGCTTAACAGCAGCTATATCAAAATGTTGGTATAGATCTGGTCCAAGCTTTCATATATTATTCTGCAGATGACAGAATGAAGTCCCACAGAAATGTTTTCAAATAAACATAAACATTTATTTAAAGTAGCTACTCTCAGGACAGGTACTTTTTCTCAGAAATACTACCAGCAGTCTCTTTCTGAAAACATCTTTGCTTTAAGTAGTTTCTGTAGTGTTTACAAAGCCTCCAGACATAGAAGCCATTGAGAATGCAGCTGAAACTGTGTGTTGTCTCACCCTACAGCAGCTTGTAGTGTTGCCTGCAAACAAAAGTAAAAGTCAGACCAATTATGTCTTGAACACTACCTGTGTGACACTGATAACCAACTAACATTTTCATTCCTGTATTTTTGTAATACCTCCAGCACAGGATATGCTTTCCTTTCAGGCTCCACCCTGCTCCTGACCTAGGAGCCCTCATTCAGGCTGGGGTGACTTCCACCTCCATCTGTTCCATAAGGTCAGAATCCCTGTCTAATATACTTCATTTTCTAACAACATTTTCACCTTGTCCAACGCAAACTCATAGAATACTTTCTAAGCGTTGTAGATTTTCTTTCTCTGCCTTCAAGTTGCTTGCTGAAACTTTGATTTATAGCTGAGACATGCTAACCATTATCTCAGTGTGTCTTCATGCTCACCCATTCTAAAAAACAGTTCTCTTATCCTGTGCGTAGACTGTAAACTGCTTAGGAAGTATATACTATCTGAGACACAGGCTATGACTAGCACCCCTATGTGCAAATAGAAAAATAACATAGGATAAAAAATAGTAATCTTTGTGAGGAACATCAAGATGAGAAGCATTGGTAAAAGGCAAGCAGTACTTCATAATGCACCACTGAGGCTTTTGATCAGTATCAGCCCAAAAAGGAGAATGCCATCCACTAAGCTGGTGATACAGATGAATCACTAAAAGCATCCTGGAGTCTTTTAATGGTAATCATTCAACTTAAGTCAGGTAAACCTACAAAATATAAGGGAAAAGAAAGTTCAAGGCAACAAGACAGAAGAAACTGAGGGGTGGAGCAATTTTTAAAAAAATAATTCTTTTGTTTATCTAACATACAATTTCCCCATAAGAAGTTCAATTTTTCCACAATGGTTACTCCACCTTTATACCAAATGACTTGGAATATAAAAAGCTCATTTAATAAAGGCATTTTTGTTTACAGTGTTTAAAATTTTAAAAACTCACTGTATAAGCCCACTTGCTGAGATTCATGCTAAATATTCTTCCCTGAAAACAGTGTCATACCTGCATAAAAGAAAATTGGTCATAAAATGGGGGAAAAAAGGTGAAAAAAAATTGTGTAGAACTACTTAGAATATTTAACTGCCTCAACTTACACAGAAGAATATACTATAATTAAATAATTATGGAGCTTATCAGAACAATATATTTTTAACATTAATTTCCATTAGATTTACAGTGGTCCCTAACAAGAAGCAGGATGTGCCACAATGCCTACTTGCCATTAAACATAGTTTGCATATATGTTATATAGGCTGTTCTATGGAAATAAAATAATAGATTCCTTATTTGGTTGTGGTTATTTTCCTAAATGAAACATTGAGAAAATCAAGCATTCTTTACAGAAAACAAAATGAAAATAATATTTGAGGGCAGCATAAGAGAGGAACAATCAATGAGAAAAACAAGAGGTTTTTTTTCTTTTATTTATTATGGTAGCATTTGAGGATCTTACACTTGGATCAGAAAATTAGTTTGTTTGGAACTGTGCAAGGATATTAAAAAAAATTAAAAAACAGAGAAGAAAAGAAAACATTGCTGTTCCTATAACCTGAACTTCATCATTACTTGATTCTGATTTTGTAACACTTAGGTACACTGAGATTTGTGCTCCACTCAGAATGCAAAGCACACATACACTTTGCAGTCAAGTGCAATTTTTTTCGCTTTATTCAAGTTATAATAGGAAAGGTCTGTTTAGGTGTGCAAGCACTTACAAAAGCTTTAGATAAAAGCACCTCTCTCAGGTAATTCATAATATTTTTTTGCATAACAAGATAAAGATGAAAGAAATTTGCTTCCTAAAATTGGGACAGAACATCAAGAAAGCACACAGATCTGACTCTATAAGCTATCTGAACAATTTTTCATCATTAAAAGTCATAAAAACCTTGAAAATCTCTGATATGTTCAAAACATCAGGGAAGATGATATTAGAAGAATTCCAGCTGTGGTAGACCTTTGACTTTGTGATGATATAGCTAAAAAAAAACCCAACTATTGAAACTATTGAAAAAGTAGTGGTGTGGCACTAGCCTCAATGCATTATTATCTATGGACATGAATCTTGGTAAATGCAACTAAGCCTGGGGTGTGCATGACAACAGAAAAGTTTAGGAAAAGAAGAATGTAAACACAAGAAGTAAATTAGTCATTGTGTTAAACTGAAAACATCCTCCAAAAGTGTCATCAGGAATTCTATTTGCTAAGACATCTGCTAAAAGGAGATCTTCTTGGAGCTTGCAACTTTGCCCATTCTGTGCCTGAGTGATTCCAGGAAAACAAGATTCTCTGCTTAACCATCTCAGAAAGCATGCAAAAATTATTTTAACTACTTCTCAATAAATAAATATTCCTTTTTTTTCAGCTTTTCTTCATGGTTGCAACACCCTGATGGCAAATACTGCTCTGTCTTAAGTACCAACTGCCTTCTTTTCCTTGTCTGTATAAATATTATTTTCAGTCTGGCCACCAAGAGGAACTGACATTACCTTCAGTAAATAACTTAGCATCAATAAAATAGTTTCTGTCTGGAATTTGGCACAGTAAAACATTGAAGCCATAATCCTCTGCAGTGGCCATAACCTGAATCAGAAAATCAATATATAGGTATAAACACCCACCATAAATGTATGTATGACAGGTTTATCATTTATTCCCACACTCAGCATACTAACCCGTGCAGAGTTATTAAGTTCATCTCTTGTTTGTGATTGGGTAAAATTAAAAACCTGGACTTGTTATATTACACATTATTTTAATGATAATGCTAAAAGCATTATGAGTAGGACAATATTTAACTTAACAAAATCTGTCCATTTGCCTACTCACTAATTAAGGGAAGACACATAAGTAACTGTGGTGAAGAGTACTAATGATAAAAGGAGAATGCAAGGCTGCTGAAAAATCATAGGAGTTGCAACAGCCAGATGTTGTTGCTTCTCAACTACTGCTTTCCAAAAGCAGCTTTTGCAATGCATGTTGCTACAATACCTTCTCCTTATGAGTTAGGAGATTGGTAACTATTTTTGTGGTCAATTCAACCAGTCAGGTAGCCAAGCTTGCAAAAGGTAGATCTTCTTTTCTTGCTGCTTGTCTCCCTTGTCACCTTATCTTGGCTCATTTCCCTTTCCCTTCCTAGAAAACAACTATTTGCATAACATTCTATTGCAAATGTCAGTGAGGGTTGTTTTAAACTTTTTCGGAGTTATTTGTTATTTTTCTTTTGCTGGTCAGACAAATTAATTTGCATTTTAAGCAAGATAAGAGAATAAGTGAAAAAGAAATCCAGTGTTAAAAGTGTGATTAGCTCTGATATACAGTATTTAAGATAACCCAATTTCTTGCTTCCCACTCTGTGGGACTATTTGGCTGTACAAACAATTAATAAACTAATATAGTTGTTTTGATCAAGACTCTACCTTGGGAGCTGGTAATGACACTCACTGATACATTCCCAACAACACCTGGGATGAATCCAAAGGAATCAGCAAACAAGCTGTAGCACACTCTTTGTTGGCTTCATTCCACTAAAAAAAATGGGAATATCACACATCTTTCACACACTTTTCTCCCTAGTATGAAACCCAAGTGAAGCTAGGGTAGCAGTGCTTCATAGCAGGGTACTTCTCTGGGTTCCCAGAAATGGCAATTTTTGCCTTATGAATCTGCTGTGGCACAGAACAACCTGAGTTCTATGCTGAGCCCTTCAGGTTTCGTTGAGAATGTGTCCACTGTGTATTCAGTGCTCTCCCTCAGTGCCATAGCCCAAGACAGGAGGAGGAGGAAGATGCCAGCACAGCAGACGCCTCTTTGCGCCAGAAAGCCATCTCCAATGGCTCCCCCATATGCACATGGATAAAGAGAGGCAAAATGGCTGGATCACTTATAGTTGCACACTTTGAGAAAATTATTCAGTCAATGAAGCTGGAAGAAAGCTTCTAAGAACTGTGTAGACAACAGTGGTAAAAGTTAACCTTTTGGGTGAATCAAAGCTCTGATTTCTTCATTTGCTTCTCAATGAATTCAAGTTGAATACAACCTGAATACTCTATGAATACATCAGTTAGTGAACTGATGTTTCACTTCAAATGCATATTCCTCAACTGATCTATCTATATCAAATGCTTTTGTGAATAGTTTCTTAAACCAATTGTAAAAATACTGCTTCATCTTTTGTATTACTTCTCATCCCTGATGTACATCATTTGGAGCTACTAACTCCAAATAACTGTGGAGTTTTAAATTTTGCAAAGATATATAATTCAGAATTGCAGTTGTCTCTCTTGCCTTGCCTTGCCCTTTTTCCTATAAGACCATTTCACTATCATGTTTCAAATATCTGTTGTGAGCATGTCCACAAAAACTGCATTAGCTATTGCTTTCATTTGCCCTTCATTTCCCCATGCTTCATGAATTTACAATGAAAAGTGCTGGCGATCATCCAAAGGCATATATCTGGCACATCTATTTCTCTTTGGAGTAGAGAGCCAGAAGCTCAGTGATAAGCGTTAGACATACTGCATCTGAAAAATTGTTTTTGAAAGCAGAAAATTAAAATCTTCCTCTGGAATTGTGAAGCCTCTGAAGGGATGTCAGAAAACATGTAAAACCATACAGCCCTACTAGTATTTTATTTTGTTTTGCTAAAAATATGATATTGATCCTTCCTTCTATCCACCATCACACACACACATACACACACAAACCTGTATTCTAGTACAATGATGGAGTAAATCCTGTGGCTCAAAAAACCCAATATGCAGCTGTGAGCAAGTGATAAAGCTACCTGCCAGCTCAGCTGTAAAAGCATGTAGGAAGGGGTTTTTTTCCTCCCTTAGGAACAATGTGAATAGGGTTGTGATTGCTACCTGTGGCATTTTATGACATAAAGAAAAATGTCCATGTTGTGTTGCAACCTTTCATCAGTGTCTCATCACTCTATATTGGATATGTAATGGCAGTTCAAAACTGCATGGCAACCTTTCTTTGAAACATGATGATATCAGGGACCCTGACACCATGTTAGTTCCCTCTGTCCTTATAACCTTAAAGCCCAATCCTACAGAAGTTTCAATATATAAAAAATTCCAAACACAAACCAAGAATTTTGTCAAAAAATGCCAATCCACTGAAATAAAAATATTTTTATAAGCACTCTGGTTTCATAAATGCACAGCTCATAGGTCGGTTTTGGAGCAGAGGAAGACCTGCCTCTGATATCCATTCTTTTCCTAGCTAACTTCAACTTTGACCTTGAGTCACAAGTTTAATTTTAAGGGGCAAGCAATATGCTTACGAGAACTGAAGATTCAACTGTTTACAGGCCTGGAACTGCAGAAAATCTCATTATGTATCCAGGACTGAGGTCAGAGATCATGACAATGCATTTGTATCACAACTAGACTTCTGAAGTTGGTGAGTGCCAGTTCACAGCATGAGTAGGGCTTCAAGACTTCCACACCTCCTGGGGGGAATTTGTGAACCTAGAGAAACTCAAAGGAACAGTCTAAGCCAAACTTTACAGTGTCTACAGAATCAAAAAAATTAGAACATGATTTCTTTGTTCGAAAGGGACTTCACAAGCTGTCCTCTCTGAAAACAATTGTAAAAATGATTGTTCACCGTGCCAGAATGTCTAATGAATCATTTTGTTGGGCTGAAACCAAGGTGACAGCGTGCTTCTTCAAGCTGGGAACAAGGCTGACAGAGCCTACAAACCATATGCCTGACCATCACTCTTCTGAGACTCTTGCAACCTTGTATTATCTATCATGCTTTGATCACTTTCTGAAGATGTAGATGTTGATAAGCTCTTGCAAAAAAGATTGCTTACTGCCTCGTAGTGATTTCAGTGGAGTGACTGTGAGGGCCTAAATGCTTCTTGATTTCTAAAGTACTAAAAGTTGTCCTCACTCTGTTCTCCTGCAAACCAAAGGGTATATATATATATAAAGTCATAGTTATAGAGTGAATAAGGTTGTAAAAGACCCTTAAGATCATTGATTCCAACTCTTACTTTAGCACTGTCAAGTCCACAGCTAAATCATGTCCCTAAGTGTCATATCTACACATCTTTCATGTACCTTCAGGGATGGTGACTCAAGCAAGTAAAGGACCAGGCACCTGGCCTTGTTGAACCTCACACAGCTGGCCTCAGCCCATTGATCCAACCTCTCCAGATCCCTCAGCAGAGCCTTTCTACACTTCAGCAGATCAACATTCCCACTCAACTTGGTGTCATTTGCAAAAACTGACTGAGGGTGCACTCGATCTCCTCATCCAGATCATCAATAAAAATATTAAACAGGGTTGTCCCTAATCCTGAGCCTTGAGGAATCTTACTAGTGACTAGCCACCAGCAGGACGTAACTCCATTCACCGCCACTCTCCGGGCCTGGCCATACAGCCAGTTTTTTACCCAGCAAACAATGTGCACCCTACAAGCCATAAGCAGACAGCTTCCCAAGGAGAATGCTCTGGGAAATGGTGTCAAATTCCAGATATACAAAATCCACAGCCTTTTCCTCATCCACTGAAAGGTACACCTTGTTACAGAAATGGGAAAGCAACACATGCTTTTCCTAAACCTATACTAGCTGGCCTCATCCCCTGGTTGTCCTGCAAGTGCTACATGATGGCATTCAAGATGATCTGCTTCATGACCTTCCCTGGCACTGAGATCAGGCTGACAGGTCTGTAGCTCCACGGAATTTTCATCCAGCCCTTCCTGCAGAAGGGCATCATTTTGCTAACCTCTAGTCACCTGGGACCAGTTAGCAAGGACTAATAGAAAAGGGCTTGGTAAGCACTTCTGCTGGTTCCCTTAGTAGCCTTGTGTGAATTCACCCATCCCCATAGACCTGTGTGTATCTAAGAGATGAAGCAGATATAGCATGTGGCTGACCATTTTTCATTGGAATACGAGGACTTCATCCTATTCCCCTGTCTACCAGCTCAGACGGCTTGTACCTGTAGAACTGGTCTTACTACTAAAGACTGGGAGGGAAAAGGACATGAAGTATCTCATCCTTTTCCTCATATTTGCCACTATATTCCACTTCAAATCCAATAAAAGATTAAGGTTCTCCTTAACTGTCCTTTACTTGCCATCAACAGCCCTCTATACTCCTCTAGAAATGTGGTTATCAGTCAGGTTATCAATTACTGGGCAAAAATAAAGATTTTACAGACTAGAACCTATCTATATATAAATAATATACTGAATTCCATGCAGCAAAATCGCATATAAAAGTGTACATAGGCCCCCCCAAAGTGAGAAAAACTCATCATTCAACAAGGTATCACCTCATGATGGTTCTAGGCAAGTTAAATCTTACACTGGGAACAACAGGTTGCTTAGCAACAGGAAAACACAAGATAGACAAACTGATATAGTATATCCAGTGCTTCAGAAAGGCTAACTGTACAAAGCTCAGGAAAATTTGAACAAAGATAGAGCTGTTTAAGAGGATTCCAAAGGAAGGTCTCACCAGTGTAGTGCACAGTGGCACTAATACTTTACTTTCTCTACTGAAAATAGTTACCAGATACATCCTTGTGCTAAGTTTCCTTTCCACAGACCTGTCCTATTGCCATACCCTGGCTGACCCAGATCATTGTCCTTTGCTGTAATTTCTAACTGATCAGTCCCTAGCTTCTGGAATAAATTCTTATTATTAGTCCCTAAACCTGGCACTTTTAATTATTAAATATAATACTATCCTATTACTGCAGTTTTCTAGGTTATCCAATTTCTTTTTTGTATTGATAATACTTCCTGAACTTTGTCATATGCGAATTTCATTACCACAGTCCTACTACTTCTGCCAAGATCCTTAATTAAACTATTATATGAGATCATCCTTGAGGAAATCTACAGACAACCTTTTTTTATCACAATTATTCTTTCAACCAATGTATTGTCATATTGTCTTTAGCCAATTCTCCTGTATTTTTATCTATTTTGCTGTTCTTCATTTCAACTAGTGTCTTCCCAAATGGCGAGGTACTGAATGCTTGGGTGAAGATCAGATAGAGTGAATGAATTTCCATTACTCTTCATATCATCTGAGACTGACAAAGAGGCATTGGCATGTCTCATAGTTAAGAGCCTTAAAATTATTAGTTGACAAAGCTAGTATGATTTACATTCATATTAAAAACACTAGGAAGTAGGGAAATTTCAGAATAGACATGTGATCAGCTAAGGAAACATCTTTAAAGAAATAAAAGGTTTTAGCACATGAACAACTAGGTTGTCACCATAACCAAGAAAAACTTTGGAGAAACACAAAAACTTAAGATAGGAATACAATTAATGTCAGAATTTCAATTTTATAGGAAACAGGCCTTTTCAAACAAAAGTTATTAGTTATTTCATTCTTTCATATGACTGATGAATGGAATTATATACCCTTAATATATAGACTTAAAAATTATTTGACATGCACTGCATTACACTGTAATTAATAAATTAGCATCATATGCTATCAATGAAGCATGTGGTATATAGTTTAAAAATTACCAAGGACAGTATATACTTTTAATCCTAGACTGACTGGTGGAGTCATCTATAAGGATATGCACTATTCTCTCTGGTCTGTATTATATATTGTACCACCCAGCAAAGCCACCCAGGTGATGGGCTAGCCTTTATTTTTTGGTTTTGGTGGTTTTGTTCAGGTTTTTTTGCCTTTTTTTCTTTTTTCTTTTTTTTTTTTTTTGTGGTTTTTATATATATATATCTATATATCTCATGAAGCAGAATCAGAGACATGAAGAGACATGAATTAGTGTGAGAAAATTCCAAGAATGATTCTTATTTGGAAATTTTTAATATGCTAAGCTTGCCAATGCAAGTGAGGTTGAAATGCCTTTAGAAGATGTATTAACTTATTAAGCAAGCAAACTCAGATTCATCCTGGAAATTCAAGAGTCTCTCTTGAACAGAGGATAGACCATTCCTGTGATCATGCTAAAGACTGACAGAGAAGGATGACTAAGAACTTGGGTGCAATGGCCATGTGGTTAAGACTCAGCATTGGATTCTACCTTACTGAAATACCGTCAACAACTCTTCTCATTGAAGAATTTTCCATTGACTGGGAGTGTTCTATCAGGCTGTCCCAAAGTCACTGGTTCAAGACTTGGTTCTAGTCAAAATTTTCATTAGTGAGCTAATTAAAAATTATTACATGATCATACAGTAAGCAGAGTAATAAATAATGATGAGGAAAAGGAATCCTGCAGAACAGTCTCTTTCACTTGCTAAGTTTGGTTTCTATTTAAACAGTGTAGAATTTACTAATGCAGAATGCAAAGTTCTATTTGCAGAAACCAAAAGTAGAGATAAAATCCACAAGTATGACAGATTGTATCCTGAAAATTAGTGAATAAAAAGCATGTAAGAATCATAGTAGACTACCAAGTAAGCATTAACAGCTGGTGCATGCTACCACTATCCAAGGAAATTGCATCTAGGTCTAGTCTATTCAACAGTTTCAGTCATTGGGGAAAATGAGTCTCTACATTCGGTTTCTCATGTGCTAACTGACTCCTAATTATCTTCAAACATATTGACCTGGTCTCACTGCTTGTGCCATATAGATTAATGAACAACATATTAAAGAACACAATAATACACTTGGCGAGCAAGGGATTCATGTATTATTCACTCTGCATAAATATATACTGTTACCTCTTTTTTGATCTAAGCCAGACTTTGGAACTTGCAGGTTGTTTGTGTGAGGAGATGCTGATAAGGCCATCTTGTTTATTTACATCTACATTTAAAAATAGAAAACAGAGAACTACATTAAGTTCTCTTGGTTTACAAAATTCTCAGTCCCAAAATCTTCCTTTAACAGGACCACATTGCCAATGTCTGGTCCTTTCTTTGTAGCTCCTCTCTTTAATCCTATGAGTTTTCTGCCTTAACAATGCAACACCCCAAAAAATCTCACCAGCGTTTCTTACGCTTTTCTTTCAGACCCAGAAATATGTACCCAGTTTGGGAGTGAGGCTGCAGTCTTTGAAGAACTAACTGCTTTCTTTTTTCCCTTGTGGTTGTGCTCCTCTCTCGATGCAGAAGCACTACATTTGGAAGAGGCGAAGAGCTTGAGAAGTGAAAGAATAAAACATAAAAAGGAAAATGCTGCATAGGCAGAGTAGGGAAGAGGATAGAAGAAGTCATCATACAGAAACAAAGGAAAAACACATACCTTGGGAAAACACAGGAGAGAAAGGAAATAGACTTGAAGAGAGGAAAATGACATGGGAGATTCCTTTGAGCATTTAACCATGTTCAAAAGTCTTTTTCTCCTATGGTGCCCCCAACCAAGTGCAGTACCCATGGAAAACAACGTCTTCCAATACGCTGCACTGGAACAGGTATTTCTAGATTTATTTGTAAAGTTGAGAAAAAGAGGAAGAATATTCTGAATTTGTGTTTTGTTCAGTTGAAGATAAAACTGCCTTTCTAACCTCTGCTGATCTTTTCCTAGGTAACCTAATTTCTCCTCATCAGAGATTTATTTTGGCTTCTGCCAAATGTCATGGCAGCCAACAATCTGTCAGAGCCTACCTTCACCTCTTCCATGCTATGCTATTCCTGTGAGGACAGCTGGAACCAGTGCTTGAAGAAGGATATTCTGACTTTGTGGAAGGGAAAGGTCGAGGTCCTTAGGTCACCTTTTTTCTTCTCCCTTGTGGCTTTAACAGTTTTTACTGTTCTAGACAAACAGGAACTTTTTTTCAGAACTATGAAGACTGAATTCTTTTTCTGACTTGCTGATTTGGACCAGAATGAGATAAGTAAGAACTGGTCTAGCATTCTATGCCATTGTAAGCTTTTTTTCTCTGTTGATGTAATTTTAAAAGATGGAAACACACCAGATACACAGACGACTCAGTAATATACCTATAAACATGCATAGAATGAAAACAAACCTTGCATACAGGAGCAAAAAATCCTCCTCCTGTCTGACCTTTTGTCCTGGGTTATAGTATAGGATTTGCACAAAGTATTCTATC
>VZSR01003806.1:261130-284486 GCA_013398615.1 Brachypodius melanocephalos | reverse complement strand
TTACATGAATATGTGTATAAAATATTCTTTACAGGAATATATAACTATTGCTACATCAGGGTCCATATGCTTGCTTACTTCATAGGACCATAAATGTGCTATTTTAATTCTCTCTTTACTGCTTTCATCTAAAAAACGTTTTCCCCTTTTGGCCCATGACTAAACACATAACTAGAGTTATTACAATATGAAGAGAAGTAAAAGCCAGGTGGAAGAAGAGAATGTGTCCAGAAGAAAACATGAAGGGGAAGATTCTTGTGCTCTGCTGCTATGGGTATCATGAATGGGGGCCTGTAACAAATGCTTCTACACAATGGATGCAAGTGTGAGAAACATCAAAAGAAACTACCAGTTCTTGTGTATCAGTAGAGAAATTATATCAGATAGAGAAATGTGGTGGAACAGCTCCCATGATTAAGTGTCGCAATAGCTTTTTCTTAAAGTTTTTTACATAAGAGGACAGAGCAACACAGGTGACATTGTGACTGTTACATATCACCTGATCAGAAATACCAAGACAAAAACTTCTTTAGACACAACACTTTCATGTGCCCTGGCAGCATAGGGACTTCAGCTTGGTGCAAACAATCTGTGAGATTTCTGGGGCGTGTTGTCAAAAAGTTGAGTTGCTTCTAATGAAGGGGATCAACTAACTAGAGACATGCTCTGCTGGACCTGGTATTCTCACAGAGCTAAGAGCCAGCCATGGATGTGAAGGTCAAAGGCAGCCTTGGCTGCAGAGACTCTAGGATTCTGGAGTTAAAAATTCAGAGGAAAAAATGAGCAAGCAAACAGTAGAATCACAACCATAGACCTAAAGAAAGCAAATTTCAGCTTGTCATGAATCTGCTTGGCAGGGTCCAATGAGAGACATTTTCAAACAAAAACAGAAAACTGGAGGAAGCACATACTTACTTTTTGAAATACTTACAAGTTCATGCAACTTCTACTATTTAATGTTCATACTTCCACTAAAGTAATAATAGTAGAAGGAAGAGAGAGGATCATTAATCACTATACACCAGCTCTTCAAAAATGTGACCTAAAATTTGAGGACTGAGCTAGAGTCTAAATATGAAGACTACATGGTGGTTAACATTTATGTAAGATATGCAATATGAGCAATATAGACAGCATGAATTATATGCATATATTATTTATAAAGATCTCATATTTGTATGATGATTTTTTAAAAATTGATGAGTCATAATTGGGCCCTAACTACATATACAACCATGTTTACCAAGGTGGAAAGTCTATTAAGAAAATATAACACCTGCAGATGTTCATGAAAATGAACTTGGAGCTTTCAAAATTTTTGGAAGTCTATCCATTGTAAAGTACAGATTAGGAAACATAACCTCAAATTACCAAGTACAGACAGAGGGTAGGACAGGCTATACAGGAGCCAGAAGACTTTAAACAAGGAAGAACATTTTCTCTAGAAGGCATGTCAGAACAAATTAAACTAGGCTCCTACTCTGAAATACTTCATAAATGGATCTCTAGTAAATACTGAGAAAGTCTAGAGAAATTAGCCTCCTGTATCTGAAGCTAGTCATTGTAAATACCCCCTGATGTCCTCCTTGATACTATGTCTTTATATAAAAGTAGATCAAATAATTTGGCTATCATAAAAAAATGGCAAAGGTACGTGGGCAGAGAAGGAAGGTTTCTTTGATGTAAATTTCAATTTTGAACTTCAAGAGATGCATGATGACATTATAATAAATCAGAAATAATCCTTGTGATTGAGAAGACAAAGATAAAAGCAGAATATAAATTTATTCTTCCGCCATTTCTCTCTCTTTGACCATTAGCTGGAATCCTAAACTAATGAATAAAAGAAAAAGCACTAATGCTAATATTTAAATATTAACTTTTTTTTTTTACTTTACAAGAAGTAGAATCTTTTTTTCTGACCTTTATTTACCATTTAATTATTCCATTCTGCAAGAAACATCTAGGATGAATTCATTCTATGATACTTATGAAGGCAAGAAATACACATTTAAAATTTGCTCAGGTTCAAACCACAGGACCAGATTCTTTATAAGTCAGAATTTAAAGCAGAAAAAAAAAATCTGTTGGATGTAAAATAAGTTAGCCAAATGTCTAATGAAACTTGTTTACACAGCACTATAATAAAAATATAGATGTTATGTATGAGGGTCCTAAGCACATCACACCACCAGTGTGAAACACTTTATATCACCTTGAAGGTCCTTTAGGCAACAGTTTGAAGACAATTTTTTGCTTACTCGCTTGGGTTTTTTCCTATTTACATTCCTTGAATATGTACAAGGTTAACTTTGAAAGAGGTGATGCATTCCCTCTGTGCTTTCCAAACTGAGAAAGGTACTTTGGATATGTATCTGTTTTATCTTTATTTGAAAGGATTTCACAAATAGATTGTTTTATATTTCTCATCATGATCAAAAGAGAAAAAGACCTGGATAAGGCATGATCAAAAGAAAGTTAAAAACAATCCCATAATATTTAATTTGATAAATAAATAAATAAATGCAAGTCAGATAAGACGAAACAAACAGATGGCAAATAAAAATAACATACAAATAACAATTAACTTATGACTGCATAAGACCTTTCATGCAGTACATAGAAACTACAAAAACAAAATCAATAGCAAGTAGTGGGTTTATTCTTTCTACATAAAAATATTTCTGGTTAAAACTGAAAAGATATTTTAGTAAAGATATCTTGTTTCTTCAATCTTGCATGGACTTTTGCATATCTATTACAGTTTGATAGGCAGAATGATTTTTACAAAGGTAAAGCAACAAAATAACTAGCATCCATGTGACAGGAATATCTTTGTATTCAAAATAGAAAAGGGAAAAAAAAAGTTGAAATGCCAGCCTCATTAGTGCAGTATTTGGTATATTGAAATTAAAATATTGTTAATATTTAAGGCTAGAAATTGATTCAATATTGAATACTCCTTCAAATACTGTGCCTTTGTCTTTAGGAAGTATGACAATGCAGATTTCAAACCTGTAAAGATTTGAGGATACATTTTTAGTGAGCAATGATACAAATTTTCATGCAATTTACAGGATAGAAAAGTGTATTTTGCATATTACGAATGCTTTAAGGCACTTACAGTGCTGTAAACATTCAGGAATTTATCACTGGGGTAAGACAGCAATTCATTAAATCAACATGTTAAAAAACTCATTCACCAGTATTTGATTAGTATTTGAAATAATCTGGAATACTATGATTATCACCATATTATGATAATCACCGTATTATGACATGGAATTCACTCAGCATCAAATAGAGGATGACTTATTCATGTAAAAGGTGAGTTTAAATGATTTGTGAGAAAAATGTCTATGGATTCTTTCTAAAATCCATAGAGACAATAAAGTTCTTCAGTGAAAAAATCACTACAGTTTAATTAGGGTACAGCTCTGAACCATCCATAAAAGAAGCCTTTCAATTAGCTATTACGAAAGCTGAGGGAAACCTGGGAAACATAAGTGCTAAGAACACCCACTTCTGTCAGTATAAAATTGGAACTGTGGCTGCTGAACGGTTATTACACCTTAGGGTTCAAAACTTTAAATTAATTATCATTAGGTCTAAAGGAGAGAGGAGGAAAAAAAAAAAAACCAAACAAAAACCCCTAAGGTTATATCCTAATGGATTAAAGTAGAATGGAAAATAAATGGTTGCTCACACGCCTTCTAGTCCTGAACTTCAAAATAAGGACTAAGCAATGTATTTCCTATGATGTCTCAAGTGATTTACAGATTTATCATTATTCTCCTATATTTTAGGAGAATATTAGTATTACCACTGAACCCTGAGGCTGCTGTCAGACGGTCCAGGATGGTGTTTAGCATCCTCACATTTTAAAAACAAGGAAGACAGGTAATATTAGGGTGGAGGATCAAACACTAAAGGAATATACATGTATGCTAAATTGCTCATCTACATCAGACAATTTCT
The DNA here is from genome assembly GCA_013398615.1 of Brachypodius melanocephalos. Classification (NCBI taxonomy): domain Eukaryota; kingdom Metazoa; phylum Chordata; class Aves; order Passeriformes; family Pycnonotidae; genus Brachypodius; species Brachypodius melanocephalos. The sequence goes on along the minus strand of VZSR01003806.1, from coordinate 280,508 downwards.
TCCATTTTTATAGATAAGTATATTGGGTCTGCTAATCATTCACTTTGATTGATATTTTCCTAGTACTCTGCACTTAGCTGCATATAATCTTGAAAAATATTATCAGTCTCAACTGAAACTTTTTAATTTAGAGAATAAATTCTTCGGGAACATCTTTGTCTAGTTTAATCAGCTTCTCCTGGGGTTAAGTTATACTATAAACTCAAGGAAAAATTATTTTGAGGGCTATTTGTCCTGTGAAGGTTTGGTACTTAAATGCTTTGACTTAAGACATTTCTAAAATGTGCCTTATCCAACTTCATGCAAATATATCTAAAATTGTCCCAGTTGGAAAACTTGGAATGCTGCCGTTTACACACACTCTGTACAAACTTTTGATCTTAACAGCTTTCGGTTGGTGTAGATACTGCCTTTGCTGGGTGAGGCAGCTTCAGCCAGCACAGAGTAACACTTTCTGACAGTTTGGATGGCTGTGGACCATGAGGAGTCCGGCAGCAAATTCAGTTCATCTATACATAGAGCATAAGCACTCTGCTCTGTATTCACCGAGGACTGAGGAACTGTGGACATTCAAAATGGGAAAAGAAACAAGATGAACCTAAATGGGCACAAGAGAGCGAATTAGGACTTAAAAAAAAAAAAATAGTCCACCTGAAGGAGAACAGTTCGAAATTGGAACTTGAAGTACTGTAGGTAATTACAATCCCAGAGCGGTAGAAACTAGACAGGGAAACCACAACTGGGTTAGAAAACATGGCAAGCTAAGGGAAAAAAAAAAAAAAAAGAGCGGGGAAATAGTGTACAAATAGAAAGAATTAAAGGGGTTAGTGTGCAAAATTCGCTGTGAAGGCATTGGGACATTGAGATTGGAAAGGAAAAGTGGTGAGGCAGTGGTACAGATCTCAGGAGGAGCTCCACCACCAGAGGGAACTGGGGCAAGCTGCATACTGTGCAATGCTGCATGGATGCAGACACAGAAAGAACAGGAAGACTAATGGAGAAGCAGACTGGGACTAAGAAAAACAATGCTGGAAAAGACTGCACAAGAAGATTAACAGTGTAGCAGAATTCTGGTGTGAGTGGAGTAGCTAGATAATGTCCTGGTGCATCTTGTCACCATGGAAAAAGCATAGGAAGTGTTTTGCATATATCCTACCTCATCAGTTGAAGAGTCTTCTGACAATTCAATAAATTACCTAATAAAGAAGGAATCAGCAGGTAATACAGTCAAGTCTCCAGAGAAGTAATGCCCGTTGTTTACATGCTATTTTCAAAGTTCTAAGCTTCTTAATTTGTTAAAAAATGCTGGATCCCAGTACCAAGAGAGGGGTCTACAAGACTGAAGTTCACCTTATTCTCTACATCTGGCAGTGACAAATGACCAGTACAGCTAGAAAAACTTAATGTACTACTTAATCACATACTTCTATAAGCCATTACTCTGGGGTCACTAAGGAAAAGATGATATTAATTTGAGTTCGATTGGTTTATGAACATGATTATTTGACATGATCATCAGTAAAAGCAGGAAACTGCCTCAGTATCAGCTTGAAAAATTCACCATCTTCTGCTTTTAGTAAAATTATACAGAGTTAACCTTTTCTGTTGGAAAATAACACACTCCTCAAGCACATGCAGTGATACAGTAGCATTTTGTCATTTTCCTTTTTTATATGGGGGATGTATTTATCTTTCAGCATGATAAATAACAAGTTCTACAGAACTCTGCATATTAAATGATGCCAAAGCATAAAAATGGCAATGCTCATATTACAAGAATACAAGTAGATAAAATGTATGATAGTTCAAAGTATTTTCAGGGCCTTTAAATTTTATTATTGGTATGTAAATAAGTGCTGAAATATGAAGTAGATAAGGCAATTTTCAGTGTTATAAAATTTCTACAAACTAGATTATTTTCTTAGATATGAGTGACAGGAAAAGAGGCAATGCCTCACACATCAAACACATTACCATGATTTTTACATGCCCTAAAATACCTACACTGACACAGTAATTTTCATTCACTTGTTCAAAATATTTCAGCTTTCTGAAAAAAACAGCTGAAAACTGCTTTGCAAATTTCTCTTCAAGATTTTCTTTCAAAAGACATTATTATCTTTCTACTATGTAAAAAAGAAATGGGCAGTTGTTCATTACTAAGACAATAACAGGAATCTCTGTCCCTTTCTACTGCCTTTTATCAGTCTGTTTTAATATCCTGGCCCATAGGTTTTCATCTTGACTGTTAATCTTGTCACCAAATATCAGCAAAATCTGAGAAAGCATGCACAACCTCCCAAGTCATAACGTGGACCACACATAGCACATAATCAGAAGCACATACTAAATAATCAGAAAATAGAAAAACCTGTTCTCTCATCTTAGGATATTCTAGCACTTTAGGAGATACATAATTTTAAATTGCAGTTGTAATTGTGAAGTCAATGGCATCCCGTATTTTACTTAAGATAGTTAAACTTTTGGGCTTCAAATATTTGGATACAATTAATTTGCTAAAATCCCTTAAGAACAAATAATTTAATTTTTAAAAATTTTATTCTTAAATTAATGCTATTGTATTGTGTTTAAAAATGCTTTTGTATATATTCTATGTATTATACGTATGTTACAAAAGGTGTGTGGATAACCACCCTACTAAGCACTTGATTTACTGTAAGAAAAGGCTGTAATGTTTTGCAAAGCAATTTTTCTATCTTTGCTAAATTACAACCTTAATTGTAGGTCAGCAAATGTTTCTAGCCATCTGTAACAAACATTATGAACAGGATGATTCTGATTACAGTTTTTCCTAGAGATCATATCTACCTGCTCTAAATCACCTGTGTTGCAGCCCTGAGAGATTCAAAAGCAGATGAGCACCATCTAGTTGTTTCTATATCAAAGCTGCTGTCCCTTTCTCTAAAAGTATGTACTAGTTTTGATAGCATTATTTTCATAAACAATAAGATGTTAAATAATCATAATTGTTTTAGGTATATTTAAGCATGAATTTCCTTTGTATTGTTTAGTATTTATTGCTAGATGAATGCAAGAAGATATTCTAATAACCAAGAACTTAGCAGATTTGACTTACTTGGCTCTATGGTGTGTGTTTGTAGGTGGGATTTGTGGCTAGACAGAGGACATCTCAGCATCATGTATCAGCAGGAACAATTTCAGGAATTCATTTGCACTGCTTTCAGACGTGAGTGAGACCTGCTAGTACAGCCAGGCTCTGTCAAAGTCCTTAGGAAAAGGGAAAGCAGCAGATCTATGAGGTACAGCTTTCTAATATGGGATACACAACCATGGCTCTTCAGCCTTTCCTAAAGCAAACACCTATCAGTCAGGTGGATTCCACTTTCTCTTTTTTAACTGTAGATTTTTTTTTATTATTTGGGGAACACAATCAGGATTTTGAGTTCCAATTTCAGCAGCATTCTCCTTGTTGAATGCAGCAGAGATATTTCATGCAGACTGCAGGAAAGTGCAGAGTCAGGATCTTTGTTGTAATCAGCTCACCTGCAGACTAATACTGCAGACTATTCACTAAAATTCTAAATGGGTAATTTTACGTATGAATTCATTAGTTTGTCAGCATGCTTCCATGCAGTATATGTACTAGCACCAGAAGAAAAGAAGTATTTTGCAAAAACCTAATACCTAAAGACACCTATATAAGCCTGCCTATACAAAAGTCTGGCAGGAGATCTAAGAAGGTCATTGTATCATCTTTACAGTTTCCCAAACGAAAATTATCTTTGTGCTTTAAAACTTTCTAAGGGTGCATATTCAAAGGTACCTACACCATATTCTAGGCATTAATTTAATAAATCTAGAAAGACAGTCACACACAGAAGACCTTTCCAGAAATATGCCTATTCCTTTGCTTTGGGCTGTTAAAAAATCTCCAAGCTACAAACTAAACAAGTGCAATAATTAGACAGGGATGAATGAAATTGCCTATTCTTAGAGACAACAGAATACTAGTAAACCAAAGTTGAAGAATTGTGTACAGGTGCACCCTTAACAAGGGTGTTGCTATGGGACAGCAAGAAAAAAAACAAAGCACATTTACAAATGTCTTCAGTGTTATGGTAGAGCTTTTAAAGAATTATTAATTGGCTGAAGAAACAAAAAGGCCTAACAAGCTGGACAAACAATGTTTTAACTCCTTAAAAGTAGAAGTTTGTTTTAACCTGTTATACAATTCACTTTTATTAGTTGGTAGGCTGGGAAACATACGGCTGCTACAAATTCAATTCTTCAATTGAAAGAACTGTTAGAAGCAGCTTTTCATGACTCTCCATGAAGTTGGATTTAATATGATATAAGCTACAGCATTCTAATATTGTAAAAAAACATTGAAAGTTAAAATCATCAAAATGTACTTTCATGACATAGTGCTTCTTTGCCTTTGTTTCTCCAGTAAGCTAGAAAAATTTCAGAGACAGACAGGAAAAAAATACTTTAAAACCTGATGGTACCTTTAAATGATGGTACCTCATTTTCTGTTCAGATCCTGGAACTCTATTAACTTTCATAATCTGGATCCTGAAAATTATCCTGATCTGTCAGATAAATACAATTTAAAATAAATAAACAAACCAAATGAAAATAAAGACCAATACAGAAGAGCTGGTAATTTCACATTTTAGGTTAAAATTCCTAACACTTTCTATAGACCAATATTAGGACGATTATGCCAACCAATACCTACTATGCTTCTTTAAATCAAAGTGTGATAACCCTGAATTAGTTAAAAAGAGCCAGAAAAATAAACAGAAGAAATACTTTGATATCTCTGTTGGTCTGCTACCCACACTGGAATTGAAACAGTGTGTCACAATATTAAAACAAAGTCACTGGAGCACTATGTCCAAGATAACAGCCGTAAAATACCCAGTAAAGTCATACATCATAGCAAACAATCTCTGCATGAACAGAGACCATCTGAACAAAATCAAAAACTAGCTATGATTCTCTGCTTCTTTGGAAGATCTGTAATCTTAGCCAAAACTTAGCTAGGTTCTTGACGATCCACCCAGCCATGGTGCTCCAGATCACTCTGTGCTTTCTGCATCCATGAGGCAAGTCCTTTGAACACCCAATCTAACACTGCAGAGTTGGGTGTGCTTGTACAAGCAATCTCTTTCACAGATATCTGTATGATGCCAAAGGCCTTCCTATTACTTTTTCAACTCCTTTTTGTCTATACCTCACAAATTACTTGACTCACTTTACTGTCCCAGATGCTCCTGCATTTCACCAAGCACACTGATCACATTGTGTCAGTATGTGAAAAAAAAAGGTAATTTGTGAGACTGGGCAAAGTTGAGAAATAGTCTGAGCCCCATGAGAGCTCTGTCTAGAGAGAAGCAAAATCCAGCATGGCAATGTCCCGTTTTATTCTACTCCCAATCTCTATTCAATGGAGTGAAAGGTTTGAATTGTCCCATGCAGCTCCAATGGCATGTTCAGTCCATATCTACTGCCAAGTTAAGGAATGAACATCAACCTTCTTGCAGACAAGAAAAGACTACAGTACAGACATTTCAAGCACTCAGAAATGCCACAGATATTTGAAAAACATTCAAGCCCACTCTGTGAACAGCAGTTTCACACCATGGCAGCAGGCTGTATTTATTTTGAGGAGAGCTGTCACTCCAGATGAGCTATGAGAGAACAGGACTCTAGAGCTATGCCTGGGGCGACATTTTTCTACCTAAGCTACGGGTACACTCATCGCAAGTGTCTCACTTTTGGTTCACATGATGTGGACTCCTGCAAGCTGCAGTCTTCTTTTGGATCCAGAGAAGCAGCATGGGTAAGAAGAAAGAATACTGCAGAACTGACCTCCTCACTCACACATCTTCCTCTCTGAATGTCCCAGTCAGCTGCTGAGCAAGAACCAAAGTATCTGCAGATTCTGGCATTTCTGCAGCTGTTGTTCCTGGTCCTAAATCAAGCTCAGTTGTTTTGGGAGTTGTTTTGTTGTTTTTTTTTTTTTTTCCATTTGTTTTTCAAGAGAGAGAAGGCAGGACAATGGCAAGGTCAAAAGAGCAGCAAGGCAAGTGTTACGACCATGTGTCAAAGGAAAGTAAACTCAGCATTCTGGCAGCAGGGATTAGTCTTCTTTGTTAGGAACTAACACTAAAATTTTTCGTTTATTTCTGAGCTTGGTGGGGGTTTGTACAAATCCCTGTTTACTTATTTACTTATGGCTTACTGCTACAATATTTGTTTAAGGACAGATTCAGTTTAAACCTCAAGTATACACTGCAGTAAGCAGAGAATGACCTGTTTTCAGGTGGGAGAAAGAGGTGGCATTGCTGGCAGGCAGGAAGCATCAAGGATATCATTGTTGGTGCTAAGCAATATTACCACATGCAATTTAACACTTTTCATTTCCAATACTAAGGAAAGCTCTATTTTCTCTCCCTTGTGTAATAGGAATTTAGGCCAAGCTGCATGGAGCTCTGAGCAACCTGGTCTAGAGGAAGGGGATCTGGAACTGCAGGATCTGTAAGTTCCCTTCCTACCCAAAACATTCTATGATTCTATAAGCACTCACAGTCACTAAGCAGTGTTTTTTTGTAAAAGCAGTTGACCAATTCAGTAAGTGAAATACATGGCTGATGATTCTCATTGTGTTTTTTGGTTTTGTTTTGGGTTTTTTCCCCTAAAGCTTTTTCTTTCTTATGTTTATGAAGAAGTGTAGTAGCCAACATTTATTGCCAAAGACCTGCTTCCTTCCTGACAATCTTACCTGGACCTCAGCCATGTTCCTTCCCTGTTACTCATTCATTTCCCTGAAACTGTTTTGCTCACGCTGCTTCCTTTTGGCTGCAAATACTGTTAATGACAGACTAAAGCTCTTTCCTTAAAGAATATGCAAAACTCCATTATGTTTACTACATGCTCTGGTCAAAACAGCACAGCTGTACCATTTTATCACAATTAATTACAGCCTTTTGAAACAATGAAACTTGAGTTGAAATGTTTCTGCTGAGTTTAACAGGACATAAAGGCACCTAGGAAAAATCAATGAACAATTGGTAACTAATTAATTCTGATAGTATTCCTTTGCTTCAGAATAGTAAAAAGGATTAGATCAGATTAAGCAAACAGATGACTCTCCTGATGTGTTGAAAATATATCATTGCAGGTTTCTCACATCAAAAAGCAAAAATGTTTACATGGGCTCCCCTATGCTACTTTGTTTGTACCTGTTCATAACCAGAAACTGAACCCTTTGGTCCTTATCTGTGAATCACTTTGGTTACCCTTGAATTTAATAAATAATGTCTTTATCTCTGTTGGTCAGATCACCTACTTTCAGATCAGAACACGACCAATGTTCCTATGATGTAAAATAAAACTATTGCAAAAAATTGCTAGCTATTTTCTTTTTGGTTTCTAGGTGACTTCTGAAACTCAGGTGATATTGAAAAGTGATATAAGAATTGTTTTAAAAAATGAAGGAACTGCTTCCCTCACAGCATTTTAAGTTTAATCATGGTCCTCATTTTTTCTTTGTAACCAGAAGCATTGATCATCCTTGATTCATGTAAAGATAACTTCTGGCATGCTTCTTTCTTGTGATGTGATGGATATAGCTTACTTTTTAAAAACCCAATGTGCTTGCTTAATAGCAGAAGTTTCTTTCTTTATTCTTGCTCCATCCCAGCCCCTACCCCCCAAATATGTACATTTCTTATGTTTAGCAATCAAACATAAGTTTTGTAGCAATATGTGCCAGACTCTAGATTCATAGTCAGGGTGTAGCAATCCTGACATTATGATCACAGACAGGTCTGGGACTATGACATGATTTTCCTTTTTCTCTCTGAGGCCAGATATGAATAAAGTCCTGAATTCATTTCTCATACAACATAGGGTCACAGTCTGGAAAAAACAAAGATCACCCCTGAATAATGCAAAGCAGAGAGGCCATCCATAATACCACTTTCAAAAAATGGGGCTGTAGTTGATAATATGTTGTCTTTAATAATGAAGCACACTTAAGTTTCTTATCCTGAAGAGGATCTTCTGCCTCCCGCACCTTCCTCCCCCCCACCGCCCCCCAACTTTTTTTTTTCTCAAACAGAGCACTAAAAGGAAGTAACATTGTTCAAAGAAATGGGTCTTGGAGGAGAAAATGTTACTTTTAAGCTGGACACACAGGCTAGGCACCCTGAACATCTAACAGCTTACTGCCACTAAGAGGGGACAGCAAATTACAACAGTATTACTGCTGTGTGCATGAAAGGGGTAATTTCTGAAGCCTGTTTCATCTTCAAAGACATTTTATCCTGGACATACTGTATGAAAATTGTGTGTCCAACTACTTAAGGTCTCTGCATTTAAAACAAGAGGAGACAGATGTTATTCTTGGTGTAGCTGTAAAATTCAAAATGCTCTTGACATTTACTATACTAGAATTATGATGAGTCTAATTTGTAGTAGACTTGTCAAACTGTTGGAAAACATATGTCAAACTATGTTGGAAAGCATACATTATTCCAGTAATATTTTCTCTAGGCTTCTAATAAGGCATCCACATTCTAGATCCAAAGTGCTTCCCTTAAAGGAAATAGAAAGAACATAGACCTTGCTCCAAAAGACACAGATCTCATCATTCTATTGTTTCTCCCAAGCTTTGCTGTTCCTGAAGTTTCTTTCTGTAAGAACACCTTGTCTCTTCCTCAGCTTTAAGAGACATTAAAATACTTTTTATTGCCCAATATATAGCCAGTAAGAACTCCTTGTTCCAACTGGAAGGCAAAGCAGATGAATTCCAAATCACTGAGTATATTCCTAGAGCATGAATACTTTTACAATCCCATTTGAGACTCTATATAGCACTTTTTATTTGAGCAAGTCTAGTGATGCAACTTTTTTCCTAGTAGTATATTCACTCCCTTATTGCCTGACACATTTTTGCTGCTATCTACAAGTCCTACATGAGAGTGCCACAAGTTATTTCTTTGCCCAGATGTTCTGCCATTTTTGAGAATTTTGGGTGTAGGCCTCATTTTTCTAAATCCATTAACAGTTTGAGATGTTACAACACAAACCTCTCTACATGTCTTATTTCACAGGAAGGCAAATGATATTTTCTAAGACTATAAGCAACTTGCCAAGACAAAAGAAGTTAACACAGGCCATGAACAGGCAATGAATTTGTCATTCAACTGTAACAATTCATGTACATACTTTGCCTCTTGTAAATATTGTTTTTCAAGAGTCAGTGTGAAAGGGTAAACATTCATTCTTTTTTTTCTAGGTAAGAGCAGAGTTTTTGACAGCTATTGAACAATCTGCTATGCTACAAAATAATAGATTAATTCCATAGTGACTTCTCTATAGGTCCACACCTTAGCAACAAAAATGCTCTGTATTTGTCATCCTGAAAGATAGGCACCGAAAATTATCAGAAAAAGTCTAGTCATGCATGGGTCTGAAGCCTACTGCTCATGCCCAGCGTTTTTATGCCTAGCCATATCTTCATGACTCTCAGGCCTTAATTTCCAGCCAACAAAAACTGATGTGAAAACTTTGAGTAGATGAACAGAAATTAGTTTTGGAAATGTTACGCAGTGCTGCTGGGCTTCATGAGAGAATACATTTTTAAGTTTTTCAATAGGCATATGGAAATGTAACATACATGTGGCAAATTAACATTGTGCAGAAAGAACAAGGTAATCTCTTAGTTCTCATGATGTCTAGCTTTGTGTTACACTGTATCAAAACTGCATTAGGTGAAAGAATGCAGAAATTTAATTGGTTAGATAACCATTTCAAAATTATCTCAGACTTCGTACAAAACAATCTTTGATCTAAAACTTTGGGATGCCTTACAAAAGTCAAATAACAGTCCTGTTACCTGTCTCTGGGTTTCAGTATCTTTCAGTCTGTGGATCTCTTCAGCTTTTCCAATAGATCTTTGTGTCACTAAATTTTCATATCCACTGGGTTATTGCATAACAAATACTGTTCATATTGCAAATCCCTACTAAGTGATCTATATATCTGTAGCTCACTCTTAACTGCAGAGTACCCTTTTATCTTGTTTTGCTATGTTTTGAACAGTCTGACAAAGTTGCTGACTCTTCTCATAGGTTTCATTGTATTCTGATGATACAAATATATTTTATCTCTGGCTTGATGAAAGAGAAATTAGAATCCAACTTCAAACGACTGAAAAGCAAATGGGTAAATATTTAGCGCTCCCAAGTCTCCCATCTGCCATTTACCTTCTTCCTTATAATCCATTCCTGAATTTTTTCCATTTAATATTAGCTAGCCTATAATCATTATTAGCTTCAGTAGAATTGCATAAAAGATTAGTTTAGTCCCACATGACCAAAAACATATGATAAACAATAGAGACAAAATGGGTTTGCTCTACTTGAACATAAACAGACATTTATCTAACATTTGTCATTTGTTCCTTTGCTGCTCACCTACAATCTACTTTCACATGTACTGAGAGATACACTTTGTTCTGCTGCACTTCATCCACCCATTTACTGTTATAACAGGTTAGCTAAGCAGAGCTGGAAGCATGCAAAACCTTTTTGCAGTTCTTAGTCTAGATGCTGTTTTAAACATATTTGAAAAAAAGGAGGGAAATGGACAAACAATTAAAACAAATCCATTTTTAGGATCAATCATTTCATTAGAATGTACAACACAAAAATGCATTAAATAATGAGAATTTCATTTGATGCTATCAGTAACTTTTATAAATGCTGCCCTAAAACCTAAGTGCATTGTAGCATTCTGGAAGGCAGTATTCCTAGTAGTAAACTACTCACAGAATTCTAAAATATATCAATTTGGAAGAGACCCATAAAGATCATTGTGCTCAATGTTCCCTGTCCCTCATAGGACTATATAAAATTAACCATATGACTAAGAGCATTGACCAGGTACTCCTTGAACTCTGTTAGGCTTAGTGCTGTGACCATTTCCCTCAGAAGCCTGTTCCAGTAACCAACCACCAGTGAAGACCCTTTTCCTAATTCCAGTCTGAACTTCCCTTGACACAGCTTCATTCCATTTCCTTGTGACATTTCACTGGTCACCAGTGATAAGCATTTCTCCCTCTGCTGCCAGCCTTGAGAAAGGCTTAGATTGCCATGAGGTCACCTCTCAGCTTTCTCTGCTCCAGGCCGAAAAAGCCAAGAGATCTCAGCTGCTTCTCCTAAGTCTCATCCTCAAGAACTTTCAGCATCCTGATCATCCTGGCCTGGAGACTCTCTAACACTTCGATGTCTTTCTTATATTGTGATAGACAAAACTGCATACACAGCGTGTAAGATATAGCAGTGAAGTGTTGAGAAGGACAATCACCTCCCTTGACTGGCTGCCAATGCTGTTCTTGATGCACCCCAAGACACGCTGCACACTTCTGACTCCCAGGACACTGCTGATTCATATTCAGTTTGCCATCATCAGTGTTGAAAACAGGCAAAAAAAGGCATTAAACATCTCTGCTTTGTCTATGCCCCTACTTAGGGAGTGACTGACCTCAACAGCAACAGACCAATATTATTTCCAATCCTCCTTTTGCTATTAACATATTTTTAAAGGCCTTTATTGTTGTCTCTTCCAACTCTAATCAAGCTTTGGCAACAAGAATTTTATCCCTACAGTGATGACCAGCATCTCTGAACTCCTCCCACACTGCCTGTCCTTGTTTTCTACGTCCATGCATTTTCCTCCTCTTTCTAAGATCTAGAAGATCCCCGCTCAGCCAGGCCAGGCCAGCCTTCTGTGCCACTTGACTTCTGACAATTTGGAATTGCTTGCCCTGCCTACCTGTCCTGAAAAGTCTATAACTGTCCATTACAGCACCCTATCATAGGACTCATCCCATCATTTTTGTCTTATGGCAATAATGTCATAGATAAGGGACTGAGCCAAAGCTTCTAGCTCTTCTTTTTTCTTCCTCATGCTGTGTACACTTTTTTATAAGGACATTTCAAATGTACTCCATTGAATGAGCACATCATGGACCTCACTAGCACATGATCCTTCAAAACTTGGCATGCCACCCCCACACTTATCTCTAGGGAGACTGGTTTTATCCCCTTCCCATTTTAAATCTACTTTAAAGCTCATACAATGAGCTCTGCCAACTGCCATGCAAATATTCTTTTTCCCTTTGAGACAGGTGTATCCCATCTGCTGCCAGCAGGCTCAGTGTCACGTAGATCGACCAATGATCAAAAAACCCAAAATTCTGCCAGTGACACCAGGCTCACAGCTAGGTACCGATCTGCTGGTTCTTCCAGTTTCTTCCCTCATAATTTCCTGCAACTGCAAGAATAGTGAACACTACTGCTCCTGATCCCTTAACCTGTTGTCCTAAGGCCCTGAAGTCTCTCCTGATTGCCTTCAGGCTTCTTGTTGCAACTTCACCATTGCCTACATGAAAAATCAGTAACAGATAATAATCTGAGTCATACCAGATGATGAAGTTTTCTCACCATATCTTTAACCCAGGTCCCAGGAAGGCAGAAGGCCTGTTCTTCTCTACAAGATCAGGTTGCAGGTGGTTTTGTTCCAGGAGTTTTGTTCCACATTCAGAACACTATCCTGGTCTACAGCACAAGGTGAAAGATGGCATGGACCTGTTCCACAACACCTTACACTGGTCCAAGTCAGATGACCTTCCACTCCTTCTTTGATAATGTGGCCCTGTCCCTGCTTTGCACAGGCACTGTTGCTCAGAAGTCATGCACTGACTTAATTCAGTGCTGAATTAAGTCAGTGCATGACTAGCACTGACTGATCTAGCTGAAAATTCCTAGAATTAAAGGATAAATCTGGTTGAAAGGGATCTTGGGAATTTGTCTAGTCAAGTACAACATTGAACTCAGACAATATTTGCAAGGGTCTTTGTGCACTGTGTTCTTGAACACTTCCAAGAACAAACATTCCACAACCCCTGTGGGAAACCTGCTCCATTGCCTCGCCCAGTTAGCTCAATCTCTCCTCAAAGGACAAATGTTCCAGTAATCCTGATGGCCCTTCACTGAACTTACTGCAGTTTCTCCATGTCTTCCTCATACAGAAAGAACCCAAACCACACTTTATTATTGCCATAAGTCCTTCCTGTCCAGGTGCAGGACTCTGCATATTTTTTAATTTAACAAATCAGCCCATTTAGGTCCCTCTGAATGGCAGTCTTATACTCAGGAGTACTGATATTACCCCTCAGTTGGAGTCACAAACTTAACAGATTCCTTTCTTACAGCATCAAGACTCTCACAACTTGAAACTTTAGAAACATAAAAATATGTATTCTCAGTCAGAGTTTATCTAACCCACTAACCTGTCTCAGACAGAGTTTCAACCTATTTATGGTTTCAGGATTTCCTCGATTAGGTATAACTGTGAAATACTTAGTAACCCACCTGAATTCTGTGACCACTTCTGGCAGCCACAACACCCAGCTGCTAAGAGGTCTACAGTTTAAGTTCTTCTTGTGTTGAAACAAACACATTTTCTTTTTGTTATAAATATGACCTCTACTGACTTCCTTGAATGCTTGTACTTTATTGGGAAAAGAGAGCAAACAGTCTTTCCTCAGTATCCCTCTCCAGGTCACTCATCAGTCTGTACACCTCTTTTTACACAGCCACCCTCACTTAGGAGTTTTACAGACAATATTGAGGCCCACTAAACCATATGGAATCTATCATGTACTTCTGCTCACACCAGTCACCCTTCTTTGAGCCTGAGCCCTATCTACCATATCCTACTTAACTTGGGAGACAAGCTCTACTGACAGGATGTAGGCAAACTATAGTTATAAGTATAGTAATATTCCTTGTTTTGCTGCCTATTCCCAAAGAGACAGTAACAGAAAGCACCTCTCCTGTGCATACCATGTCATCCTTTATACAAGTCAGAAATTCTAGCTGGCAAGTAAAGCATTTCAGATGCTTTCAAATGAGCTCTGGTCATTCATGTCAGTGAGATATAAGTTCACACCATTGTTCTCTTTGCTGTGTCCACTGCTTGTGAGTGAGTCAGCTGCAGCAAATGTGAGTCTTGCTTCAATTCACAGCCTTAACTCCAAATTCACCCTACCATCACTTTTCACGAGAGCCAGGTAAGCTGTGGAGCTCACAATAGGAGATAGAAACCCTAAAGTGCTCTCACATGTTCAAGAAAGACCTGCCAGAACACATGCAAGAGGACTGTGTTTTTAAACATTGTCTTTTGGATGGCTTTGCCAAGTGAGAGTAGGATCATGAAGCATTGGAGATATTCATTGTTAATGCTGTCCTTCATAGTCCAGAGCTGCATCTCCACAGAGATGTATGAAAAGCAAGAAGCTTGTGTTCAGTAGGACAGTTCTACATGGCTTGGGAAAATTACAAACCTTCACAATAGAATTTTAGTACAGAGGTCAAATAAACTGGCTTTTCGATCCTTTCACAGCTGCAGTCTCAGCCTGAACTGCAGGCAGTGAAAACTGCTCAGATGGGAAATGCATCAGCTTTCCATGCCATCAGGAATGACACAGACACCTGCTAATAATAGCATGTTGTTGAGTCATACTCTCGATTACATGATGGGCTGGTTTTTTTCAGCATGTTGCTGTCTTTTTCTTCCATGATAGGCCTCTGGGGTCACAGTGTGTCAAAGATATAGTCTTATTGGGAGAATTAAAACTTAACAAGGATAAATCTCTATCCTATTATCACAGCAAAATAAAGCTGGTGCTGTGTCAGCACATTAGCTGTGGATATAAAAATAGCTAATTTAAGTGATTTCTTAATTACAGGGTAGAAAAAGAAAATAAAATTGGTCACTGCCTCAGCTGAAAGTAAAAAGTATTAAATGCTTTTTCATTTCCTGAAAAAGGTCTCATACTTACTTCATGTCATTTTCTTAATCATGAACCTCACATTGGAAAATTAACAAAATCATCTCATTGAGAGCATTCAACAATTTTGTAAGACTGTGCAATCCATAATGTTACACTTTCTTTATGTCAGGAAATAAATGTCCTGCATAATTTTTGCCATGTTCCATGAAGCACAAATAAGGACTAAGAGCAGCAGTAATGTTTTCTGACAATGACAAATAAACATACATCTCACAAGCATATGCAACTTTTTTTTCTCACAACGGCTATTAAAAAGCTGTATTTTCTCAGGTTTGTTGTTCTTTGGGGGGTTTTTTTACTAATATGTACTAATAGTCTACATAGTATATGCTAAAATAAATACGAAAAATACAAGATAGGAATTTCCTCTTGTCTGTTTAGAATGAACTATTCCATGAAACATAAGTGGAAAATTAAAACATACCTTTTTAAGCATTAGCCAAAGGAGGAAAACAGAGTAAGCCACTGTTGGCAATCTCAGGAGGCATTGTGCTTATGGAGAAGCAAAGAGACTAGAATGCCTCTGAGGCTACTCAAGTGTGCCTCCTCTATCTTATCGTCCTGATTTAAAAGAGAGGTGTCTACCAAGGTAGGCAGGAACTTTACTAGGATGGAAAATGTGACCCCCTTCCATCCAAATAACATATAACTTCAAAATTACAGGGCTTTCTGGCAAATATGGGCAAAGGAATAACAATTCTTTACTAGAATATATATATAACAAGAAAAACAAACAAGAATAACAACAGCAACAACAAACAGAACTGGGGACCCAGTGACATCCTTCTCTAGGCCGCAGGCACTTTCCCTATTGATGCAGTTCCGGCCACAGCCGGCAGGGGCGCTGGTGGCTCCCCAGCCAGGCCGGGCAGGCGCGATGATTCCTCCACGGCTGCAGGGGGCGTTGTGGCGCGATCTGGGCGTCGTTAATGGCGGGTGCAGCCGTGGGGAGAGATGGGAAAGGGTTTCCTTTACTAATTGGAAACTAATAAACAAACAGTTACAATCTCGGAGCTCATAAGCTGGAAATATTAGTCCATCACAGAATAGTTATGTTTATCTTGAGAAAAGGATCCCAGGGTGGAGTGTGTAAAGTATATCTGTCAGTCCAGTATTAATGACACAGAACACGGCTGCCAAAACACTGCAGTTTTGTATGCTACTTTAAAAATCAACATTCAAACTGAAACAGGCAGAGACAAGGTCTGTTAGGCTTACTGAGAAAACAAGATGTCTACCTTGTCAGAGGAGACAATGACAGCTGATGTGGACAATCGGAGCTGATTTCTGGAGCCTCCTCCATGAAAGCAGCACGCAAGTTTGTACCTGCTCCAAGCACTTCTTCCCACCTCTGCATCTGTAATGATCAAGTAGCATTGTAGAGATGATAACTCCAGTTTTTATGCAAGTGTTCAGGTCTCAAATACACAAATTGATTGACAGGGATTTACTGCTTTAGAGGAAGCAGCTGTTTATCTGGGACGTAACTCGCACTTGGAATTTTAAGATTAAAAAAAATAAATACAAAAGGTTAAAGCTGTTGTTTGCACAAATTGGAAATAGGCTCATTAATTCACTCAACCAAATAAACAAACAAACAAAAAACCAAACACTACCCAATAATCAATATACAAAATCAGACTTTACTTAATAATAGCAAACCTCCTTATTTGTTCTTGGAATTTTTCATATGCCTAATGTGAAGTCCCAAGGAGTAATATATAGCTCACCATCTGAACGCTATGTCTGAAAACTTGTCTCTGTGATATAGCCTTACAAAATACCATCCCAAAGTTCACATCCAATTTATATCAATAAAACAATGACTCGCTGAGAAAGAATCTTTCAAATTACTGAAGCAACACTTGAGAATACAGCTCTTTTTTTGTATTTTACCTAAATCTGGAAAATTACTGCATTGATGGAAATTTTTTTTTAGTTTTTCAAGATTTTTTGGATGGCTGAGAAACATTTAAGTGTTTATAGAGCTTTTACTTTTTTGGAACTATTACTTCTTTTTGATTAGGAAGTCAACTGAAATGCAACTTTCACAGTTTCTTCCTTTCTCAATATAATTAACCTGTAAAACTCTTTCTTATTAGTGCAGCATTCTATAACCTGTATGTCCTAGTAAGTACTGACGGTAGAGAAATCATGTCAATATAACAGTTAATGCTATATTCCTAGCTTTATAGACACCCTGACATTACATATCATCAAGCCAAATAACAAGCCTATTTGGAGAGCATTTACATTATGTTTAGTTAATGTAAATAAGTACCATTGTCATTTTCAGAAGTTCATTGTGGCATGAAAGCTAAAATACCCTGATGTATTCAAACTGGAAAAATAGCAGCTGTAAAAATATAGTGCTGCATTCTGTAAGTACTAGAGGATGATAAATGCTGAGGAGTAACTGACAGCAAGAAAATACTGGCACAAGAACAGACAACTATTAACTACCAGTGGAATTCTGAAGTTTAGTCACCATCTGAGAATTAAGTTCTTAAATCAAGTTATTAAGTTCTTAAATTAAGTCCTAAAGTAACTCTGAGGTCAAAACTCCAACCATTTAAGACTAAACTGTAAATTTGTGGGACAGTTTCAGTATTCTGTGTATTCATTCCCGTGATAAAAAAGGTGGGCATCCCAAACCCAGTGTTCTCATGAGTAGTCCTACTCTGCTCTGATAATGAATTACATCTTCTTGCAATTATTACTTTTCATTGTCTCTACCAGTGTAGAATCAGAGCATACAGGTATAATTGCACATTTCAGCACATTTGCCTTTAGTATCTATAAAACCTGCTACTACCTTTCAGCTAAAGGCTCAAACATAGCCTGTGGAGTTTTTTACTGAGGGTTTTCAATGTACATTTAAATCTCCCCTACCTCCACTTCTGGACTTGCCTTCAGATCATAGACACTGCATTAGACAAGACTTCCTTTTCCTTGAGGCACAGTTGAGAACCTTGGTAAAAATATTTTATTATTGCCTAGCAGAGAACTATGTAACAGAAGTACAAAGGATAAAAAACAAAACAAAACAAACATATATATGTAAATTGACTGGTTACTTTATACACATAGTGAGTGCGTAAGTGAAAGGAAGTCTGTCACATATTCGGCAGAGGAAACACCCAAGAACTTATGCTCAACACTTGCCACAGATCTAGTGCCATACCAATGCCCTGGAAATGAAACAAATTGTATCAATGCCAAAATATTACATACTAGATTAACATATCTTAAAAAGCATTAGTATAGCCATCTACTCAGTAGACTCCTAGGAGTCAAGAGCTGAGTCTCTCCATGAAAGTAAGAATGGACATAATGGACCACACCAAAACCTTTTTAGGTCAGCACAGTCTCTCCAGTGCAAAATGACTGGAAAAAAAAAAAAAAAAGGACAAAAGAAAAGAAAAACCTGAAGTGTTCCCTGTACCTTCTCAGAGTCTACAGTTCAGGGCCTTACTAAGGTAAAGGTGGTTTTGTACATTTTTGATAGTCTTAAATTGGCTTTTACAAATTTGCTGGATTTCCTCTTGAAACCATGTGGTTTGCCAGCACTCTGAACACTTCCACAGCCTCATGAGGCACAATGTGGAAATATGTCTTCTGAGAAGACCCCAACTATTAGTCTCTTTTGGTGCTCTCTAGCTGTTGTTGGGAACGCACCACTCCATGTTTACCTTCTGCACACACACATGATTTTAAGGACCTCTAGTACATCCCCCTTCTACTTTTCCAAGTAGACAAGTTTCTTTTCCAAGCTGACAAGTCCTTTCTCATATGGAAATCCCTTAGGGTTGTGTTGCATCTCTGTTGTTTCTCCATGTCAGTTATATTATTTTTTTAGATGATGAAATTGGCATTACATATTGAAGATTTCAGAACAGCACCAATCTGTACAACTATATAGTAACTCCTGAGCTCTGTGAGTTGCATGATAAAGCTCTGCAGCATCATTTTCCTCGATGTGCTCCTTCTTTCCCACAATAAATCTCCTTATACTCGCTAATTCCTTATTTTATTATATATTTCATAATTTTTCCCTGGGGAAACCATGAATTTTTCTCTAACTTCCCTCTGGTATCACATTTACTACACTCTAGCCTTTAAACACAAAAGCCAGCTCCTGTTAGGGTTCCCTAACTATAGTTAATAGCACAATTGCTCTCAAGCACTTGAACATGCTTTGGTAAATTGTCTCACAGTCCTCTTTGCTAACCCCTGTTTTGCTGCATTTTTGTGTTATTTGTTTTCTCACTTCAGACACTGTAGTTTGGGCCACCAGGGAGTTGAGAGACCAGCAGTTCTCTGATGGTGGACTTGCCTACAAACTAAAATTCTTCAGGAATGGCTATTTAAGACTCCTTGTGGCGAAAGGTGACACAGAAAATTCACTCAGTGTTTAGCTTTTTCAAAATTTATGGCATCCTGCCCTCTACCAGCAATACT
>VZSR01003806.1:184848-261030 GCA_013398615.1 Brachypodius melanocephalos | reverse complement strand
TTTTTTTTTTTTTTCTAACGGGAAGGGTAATTAGATATTGGAATGGGCTGCCCACGGAAGTGGTGGAGTCACTGTCCCTGAAGATGTTTACGGGAAGGCTAGATGTGGGATATAGGGCCACGGTCTAGTTCACAAAGTGGTGTTTGGGTCCTAGGCTGGACTCAATGATCTCGGGAGTATTTTCCAGCCTAGTTCTGTGACACTGTCTCCAGCAGCATTCGGCTGCGCCAAGCCTTTACCGGCGCCGGAAAAGGCCGGAGCTGGGCCGAGCACAGCGCATTTCCGACCAGGGCTGCGGGGCGCGGAACGGTTCTGGCGCCCCTCAGCTGTGCGGCCACGGCGGGGCTGCCGCCCGCCCCTCGTGCGCAGGCGCAGCGGGGCCATGCGCGCAGGCGGGTTTGAACCGTGGCGGGCGCTGCGAGCTGCCGGGCTGTGCCGCCAATGGAGCCCGTCCTGAAAGGTACCGGCTCGGCCGCCGTGCGGTGGCTTCTCCCGGCGCGGCCGAGAGGAGCCGCCGGGATGGCACGAGTTCCGCGCTACCCCTGCCCCCTATCTCTTTACGGCCCTTGTCCCGGCTCTTCCCGGCAGGGCGGGTGACGGGCCGCTGTGGGGGCCCGGCCCACGGTGGTGGGCCGGCGGGGACTCCCCCGCGGGCTGCTCTGACTCGCCGTGAGACCGCCCGATCCCGGCGGCGGGGCCTGCTGGGCTCGGGTGGAAGCGCGTTGTGCCCGGGCGCAGGCCCGGCCCCGCTGCGTGGCCGCCGGGGCGGACAGGGCCGGACGCGTCCCTCCGTTCCTGTGCCGCAGTAGGAAGCCTCCCGGTGGGGCACTGCCCGGCGACCCCTCTGTTCTTCCTACTCCTGTCAGTCCTGGCTTTCTTATGCATCTCAAAATTTCTGCCTCGCCAAGTTGCCCTCTCATGGCCATTTTCCTCTACGATCACTGCCTTCTCTGAGAACTTCTAAGACTGGCGTTTACAAGAACCGATTTATACTCAGAGCTCTTCTAGTTCAAAAAAGCGCCAAGCACTTCCTCATTTTCCTTTCCATCAAGTGCCAAAAAACTGCAAAAAGCCTTGCCTTTTGCTGAAATATATTTGATTATCTAAAATTGACTAATTATTGTAAAATACACCTTTGATCCTACTGCAGGTACATGGAGCTTTGTAGCAGCATCTCTTTAAGTTCCTAGTTAGACCTTTACTGAAATGTATCCATCTGTTTTTCTAGGAGAATTTTAGCTACGAAAGGTCTAAAACATTTGATGTAGGAGGAAGATACTATCTTTTCAAATGAAAGTGCATTGTTTTTTAAAATTGAACTATCAAGGAAAAAAGCATCTCTGGCAGAATTTGTCCCAGTCTAGTGGTAGAATGAGCACAGTTAAAAGCACATTGGAGTAGATTTGTCTTAAATTCCCATTTATATCTGAAGTTATAGTACTGACAATAAGAATTTTTTTTCCCAGTGCTTTGCATGTGAAAGTGCTTTGTTCACATTTCTCTTGTATGTCAATAATATTTCTAATAATTGTAAAAATATTTTAATCATTATAAAAATACTTCTATTGTTATGAATAATTGGAGCATTATTGTGGTTTTCATTTAGAAAGAAGACAGATGAGACTACATAATAATCAGAACGATATGCTAAATTATCTTAGTTGCTAAGATAATTAGGCAATATTTGCTAAGGATGACTCTTTAAAAATTAAACTGTCAGTTTCATTCATGAGTTCTTAGAGTTGTCTGGCCTTTGCATTAAGTTGTTTTTTTGAACTGCCATTTCTCCAGTTTTTGGAACTTTTGAGATTTGTCATTCACTTGGGAAAGTGGCATGGCCAGTGGAACTAACTATAGGTCACTTTGGTGCCTGTCCTATGTAAAATTAATGAAGGGATTGTTGTGAGTTTATATCCCTCCTTGACAGTACTTCTGTCTTCAGTTGGTTGTTTGAAGTTACTCTCCACCAAAGCTGACTAGATTCCTTGAAGAGTATTAATCTGCTTAGTGAAGCAATCTAATTAAATCTGAATATCTAAAGTTGCATAAGACAACTATATGGCATGAAATTTTATTAGCCCCTATTATATGTACTTAATTTGGAGTGTTTCAATATAAATAAAGTAAAAATTGAAGTAAATTGGAAACTGTTAAGTAATGTTTCTGCAGAATTTTCTGCAAGTTTGGGCAAGGAATAATTCAATTGTAGTGATGTCATTTTGTTCTGTAAGTTGTGTTGTATCAACTGGTTTTCAAATTTTTAATTAATCTGAAGATGAAAAGTGATAGTAAGGGTGAGCAGTCATGTAAAAATAATGTATTATTTGTTCAGCTAGTAGTGTGTTTTAAATAGATGAAGTGAAAGGTTAACTAGTTTCAGACTTGAAAGTTATTTCCATTACAATTAATTGAGGGGACATAGTTATGTTTAAAAAAATTCTGCTGCTAAAATCTGACACTCAGTTTACTAAAAGCTGTATTTGCAACTGAATGCAATGGGTATACTTATTGGAAAGGCAGCTTAACCAGTTTTACCATGGTATGTACTTCATTAGTTGTTTTCTCTTCTGATCCAGGTATTTCTGCCTTTGTAGAAGTTTGGTCGTCTAACAGAACAGAAAATTACTCAAAAACCTTTGAACAGCAACTTCTCGATATGGGAGCAAAAGTAAGGAGACTATTTTGAAATAAATGGAATAGGAAAGATCTTAATTATAAATTAGTTTGCTTGTTCTGCTTGTCACATATATTTCTTTCTGGTATGAGTTTTTAAAGGGCAGGAAGGGAGGAAATCAGAGACCTGAGAATAGACCAGTGTGCTGGAAAATTCTTGCCAGTGACAGATGGGAAAGGCATTTAAAGCCTTTCTACATCTACAGACCTCTTTGCATGTTAATGTGATGGCATGCTCTTCTTGGGAAGTGTTTCATTTGCCACAGACTGTGGGCAAAGCAAATCTAAGTGTTGAAAACCTGTGGTTTACACGTACCTTATATTGTTTTGTTTTCTTCAACTTGTAAGCAGCTGCTCTGTTGTTAGTGCAATGTTTTCTAACCCAAGTACCGTGACGTTTTATTCTTCCATTCATTCTCCCACGAATTTGTATCCATTCCTGAAAGTGCCAGTAGAAATACATCTAAAGAGTTTCAGTATATGTCTCAATGATTTTTTCCAAAACAGATATAGTTGGCTTGTAGGTGCAATAGATGTTTAATTGCCAGCTGTAACATTTCAACCAGAGACCAAAGTCAAACTGGCATCTTCCTTTCTTGCACATTATTGCTGGTTAATATAGATTTTTACAGCCCACGTCATGCTCCAAAAAATACTTCTGTGAGCTCCCACTGCTCTTTAAAATGGGCATGTGTAGATGTCTCTTACCATAATTTTGGAAATCTTGCTGACCTCCCTCCCTACATCCTCTCTTTCTATATGATGTAAGCTGAGTGAGTGTGACAGAACAGTTAACTCTTTATTAAAACAAACACAACTCTCAATAACTAACTCTAAAAAGTAAAAAGAAAAATAAATAATAAAGAAAGAAAGAGTAAAGAGAACAAGAAATATTCCTATGCTGTACTATCAGGCCTATGTAATTCTATTCTAATGATGTAAGACTTTTTTCTCAGAGAAAATATGGCAGAAGCATAAGGCTTCAAAATTCTTCAAAATGGCCAAAGTAACCAAATATGGTGCAGGCAGATGATACAGATGAGCCTATTTAGCATATCTCTATGACAGAATAGGGATGGTCATGCCCCTTCCCTATTCCAGACACTTCTGTGTTATTGGCTGAGCAGATGGTACTAAGCTTTGTTCACTGTGTCAGGAAAATAAATTCTAAGTTAGTTTTTTGCTAGATTGTTGATTCAGACATCTCAAAGTTCAACTGAATAGTAGAAGATGCACAGGGTAAGGGGAGGAGGTGGGAAAGGTGCGGTGTAAGGTGGTGGTCCTCCATAATTTGGAGGCAAAGCTATATCAAGCATCCTTAGGACATGGGCTGTGAGCCAAATACTGGCAAAAGTGAGTACGCAATTACATCTAGAGTAATAATTTATTCTATAAGAGACTAATGGATCATTTTATACCTAGATGCTTAAATATCATGGGGTTTTATCTTCAGTCACAGTCAGCTTGCCACCCGCAATGTTTGGAGAAGCTAAATAGTTTTCTTAAAGCTAAGAACGGACCCAGCATGCTGTAAGCAAAGTATGATGATGCAACTGAGGGCACAACAGAAAGCTATAGAGCTATTTCCATTTGGCTGGGGACATGCTGCAGGAAAAAATGAGTTCAATTTATGTCACCACATCAACAATCACAACTGATCAAGCAGTTCTGTATAGGGTGCTTAGTCTCCACAAAGGAAGCCTTGTTTGTGAAAAATGGAGTATCTAGAACTGAAAACATTGCTTGCCAGTGGAGGCTGATAGCTGAAAATTTGATCGTCCGAGCTGACTTTTAATTTTCTGTATTTCTTATTTTCAAAGCATTCCCATATAATTTTTTGCTTGTGGTAGCTTAAGCCTTTCCCTCAAAACTAGAAGTGACTTTTACTGATGAAAATTAGTTTAAAAAGTGAGGTTAGCTGTACTCTTTAAGCCTGAGTTCTTTTGCCTAAAAAATGTTTTGTTATTTCTTTGAATAGTGGCATCTGCTTCTGTCCCGGCTGTTGCATAAGAAATTATGTTGCACTATATAAATAAAAATGTTGCAAACTTAGTGATACACCTAGAGAAGGGTACTGAAAATGGTAACCTAGAGAAGACAGAAAGAGCTATTCCACCCCTTTAGCCTGCATTAGCTTGACTAATGAGATTGGAGTTTTGATTGTTTGAGGCTTCTTGTGAAGTTGGGAAAGATCAAAAGGGTCCTTGACATAATGTTTAGAATAAATTCTGACGCTAATGGTTTATACACAAAAAATGGGCTATAGTAGCTGGTTTCATTAGCATTTTCCAATTATCAGACTTAAATATGAGCTCTCTGTGTATTTCTGCAGGTTTCAAAAACTTTGAACAAGCACGTGACCCATGTAGTCTTCAAAGACGGACGTTTGACTACATGGAAGAAAGCACAGAAAATGGGTGTAAAAATAGTTTCTGTACTCTGGGTGGAAAAGTGAGTACTTGTGGTTATCATGAATGTGGCCTGTTTCACAGATAATATATTCTAGTATTTTTTAATTGAAAAACTTATATACAGAAACCATTTTATTAATGTGCTTGAAATAGTGATAAATCTGTGAGTAAATGATAACTTTTCCATGACATTATTCCTATTATAAAGCATATGACTTACACAAAAGGGTAGAATGTTAACTCAAAAAATGAATGTGGTGAAGTAGTTTCATGGTATATGTATATGTATTTGTTAACAGTATTCTATTCCTTTACTATCAGATGGCATGTATAGACAGTGAAGGCCATCCTTACATTGAGTACAATTCTTCCATTTTCATATGTAAAAGCACATTTCATCAAGGGCATTATACTGTTTCTGTACTTAAATCTTGTAAACTGAATGTATCCTAGAAAGAAAGAAAAAGATCCATATGTATTCTGGTTTTTAAGATATTTGGCAAGTTCAGAACAAAACTGCATGAAGACTTGCTTCTACCACATGGAAAAAGTTAAATTTATTTTTTAAAAAATTAAAGAAAATTTTCATCTGTGCAACCAGTCCTTTAGAATTTGCTAGTCCATAGCTGCTTCTCTGAATTTACAAAGTGCTTGTGAGGCCTGAGATTTCAGATGAAGGGTAAAAACACAGTTTATGAATCTGTATGTGTTAAACACTCTAATTAATAAATCAATGTGATGATGGAAATTAGAGTGTAAATCAAGTAAAGAGGGCCCTACTGACACCAGTTGTCATATGCATGGAGAGGTAGTGGTGTAAGTGCAAACATTTTGGGCTTTTTTTTTTTTGTTTTTTTGGTTTTTTTTAAAGTGGGGCACAAGGAGGGAGGGCAAATCTGAGGCCTACAGTCACCTAAATGTAGGCCAGTACAGCCTGGAAACTTGTGATGCAAGTCCATTACCCAAAAAAGAAGCTCATGCAGATCTGCAGAAGCAGGGTTTTTCTTTTCTTTTCTTTTCTTTTCTTTTTTTTTAAGTATGTCAGATATAGAAGTTACAGCCACACAACCCAGCCAGCTTTAACACCAAGAAAGAAATATCTTAAGTTCCCAAAAATGAGGGCGATGCAAGATTTTATTTCTGTGAATGTATCTTTTGGGGTCCTGGTGCTATTTGAATGCATGACAGTGATGATGATTTCAATACTGTTGTAAAATTAAATATGCTCTTCAGGTGGCTAAATGTATAAATACAGAATTTGAAATCTTAGTCACATGAACTATAAACTATTGAGGATTTGGACGTTCTGTAGTAAAAAGGATCTCATAAAAGTCAAGGTGAGTACCGTCAGCAATGGAAGAATGAGAGTGCCTTACAGGGGAGAGTCTAGGACGTGTCATATAGAAATACTCTTTCTGTGATAGCAGTTCCACCACAAGAATCTCCTCTGCACTACTGGAAGGCCTTGAGTGGATGAACACTGTAGAAAGCTGAGGCATAGAAACAACTGGACGTGCGATACTGTAGGGGACAGCATGGAGCTTTGAAATGGAGGTGTAAAAGCCTCAAGAAACTTTAACATTTGCTGTATAACAGCAACAAAAAATAAAAAGACAAGAGAAAACATCTAGAGGGAAAACTTAGGCTGTTTGGTAGCAAAGAGAAGGCTAGCATCTGTTATAGGTCAGGAACACTAAAGCCTATATAAGAGATAGTGATGAATATTCTTACTGGTCATGGAGTTTTTCAAATGAGGCACAGGCAGTACAGAATTAAAATGAGTCAGTGCTAGTATACGTACTAATTTTGTGGTTTTTTAATAAGGGAACCAGAGTGCCTGGCTACATTACATGTCTCAGACACTGGTAGGCAGAAGACAGTGTTGGACCCTGGAACAATATAAATGGGAAGGACTGGATAATATATACCCGTAAAATTGTGGTCCTGTGTGAATGGAAACTTAGTTTGAACCTGATAACTGTGTAAGCAAATCATGCAGAGTTCCAATGAGTTGAAGTTTTAGCATTGCTAAAAAAGATGGCTTGGTTAACCAGCTGCTTCATTCAATAGCAAGTGGAACATTCTCAAAATGGTCAGAGAAGATATGAAATGCTATCTCTGCAAGATAGTAGTACATGTCAGCTTTCTGGTGTAGACTGGGGCTTGGTGAGTCCTGTAGGAGTGCAGTGCAAAACTATATATGTTAGTTATTGCTTGGTCTTAATTGCTTTGTGGATTGCTGTTCAAACTATGTCAGAGAACCTTTTTCTAAGTGTGCCTACAGTGTAAGTGTTCATACTGGAACACCAAACCCAAGAAATTCTATGACAGTGCTTAAATTTAAAACAGAGTCTACTTAAAATGGAAGAAGTTCTGTTAAGAAGCTAAGACTGAAGGGAATAAAATTCTTGATGGTGTCGAGAAGACTGTTTAAAACAGTCCTCTTAAGCATATCAAAAAGATGATCATTGCATTTTGGTACTTAGAGTAGACATTTTCATAGCATTGTTACCTCAGCAGTAGTCAAGAATCAAATTAAATAGAACAAAACTTCATATAGTGGAATGACAGCATTTTATCATGGTTATATTTGGAATGTTGCCAGAGGATGGCAATGAGATTGACTGAAGTTACGAAATAGTTTTCTTACAAGATGTGATTGAAAAGACAAGAATGCTTCAGTCTGGAAAAGAATTGGAGGAGAGTGAGTACTGTGAACACAAAGGTTTCTGTAGAGAGGCTGAATGGGCAATGAATGTATATTTTCCTTTCCAGTAGAAAAAATACACCTGGAGGCAGATTCAGAGAAAACAGTAAATGATGGGTTTTAATAACACAGCATTAGGCTGTACGACTCCTTGTTGCAGTATCATAGTGAGCAAAGAATTATATAGGTTTAAAAAATTGCTGAAGCAATTAAACACTTCATTTTATCAAACCCCAAATATAGTATTGCATCCAACCATCTGATGACCAGAAATCTGTGGAACACAGTAAACTGGCTTTGTTTTTATGTTTTTACATACTCTTGGGAATTTTGATATTTGAGCTCTAAAAATACCAGACAAGGAAGCAAGTAATATACAATTAGTCCAGCATTTCCTGATTTTTCTGCTTTGTGGAAAATACTCTCACATGTAACAGCTAGTGAACCCCTACTTCCAACCTGTTAGATTAATACCCCAGTGTTTCCTTTCCCTGAGCAGTGCTTAAGCCTCTCAGAGGAATATGCCGTATGAGCTGAAAAGTGCTGTAATACTTAGATTTCTCCATAAAAGCCTGAAACATTTGAAGGGTTTGTGCAGTGTTTAGTGATCATCGCCTTGTTGAATTCTTATTGATTTCTAGTGCTCTCTCCAATGATTTGATTCAAACTTTTATTGGAAGCTTCTGCTCTACAGCATGAGCATCTATTTGAACCTAAACTATATGCAGTTCTACAGTTTAGGAAGTAATTTGAGAAGACAACTCCTTAAGAGGAAAATTGAAAATGAGAAAAATTTATAACTGCAGAGTAATGTTATTTTAAATTTTAAAACGTTTGTTCGCTTTTACTTTTTTGATTTTTCTTTTTTTTTTTTCTTTCTAAGAGTGATAGATATGTCCAACTTTAAAAATAGCAAACAAAAGTCATGGAGTTGCTATCATATAAAAAATTTAAAGTATAATGCAAAATGAGTGACAGCTTTGGGATCACTAAGAAAAAGTTTTTTACTGCTTCTTCAACACAAATACTTCAGTGAGCAGCCAAAAAAAAAATCAAAACCCAGGAACAAAAAGAACCTCATATAAAATGGAATATCTACAGTCTGCCCAAATTAGGAACACTTAATATTTCCACATCAAATGCATAATTGTGGAGCTCTACTTGTGTTTTCTTAGCAAGATAACTCATCCCACAAATAAGTTACATAAATCATTTACATTCCAATTTGCCTGCAAAGTAAAAGATTCGCAGATTTAATGCTAAAAATTTCTTCTGTTTAGCTTCTCTGAACCAATGAAATCTCTGAATTAATGTAAATTTTCATGTAGTCTACACTTGTGCTGATTATTATCCAGAATTTAATAACAGTCACTGAAGTCCAGCTGGTGAATCTGTCTGTTTGATGCTTCTGAGAGCTCTAAATTCAGTGCGTTTGACAAGTAGCTGCAGTGATTTGTCTTTCTCATCCATTCCAACCTGAGTAACGATGAGGCCATAACTGTACAGGCTCACACGGTTCCATCGCTAGGTGTCACCAAAGCCACACAAGCGGCTGCTACGAGCACAATCCAGCAGCTTGGAGAGGCGTGGAGAAAAAACATAAGTGAGAATCTTGCCCTTCCAGAGCAGCAATTTGGAGGGCATCATTGGCACAAAAATTTGGATCACATATTTGGCGTGTAATAGATAGACGGGGGGGGCGGGGAGGGGTGCGGAGAGGGGTTAACATTACAGTAACTACCTTAAAGTTACACACTTAGGAAGGGTTGGCATTTCATTATTGCAGGGCTCAGACAACTCTTCTTGCAATAAAAGTTCTCATTCTTCAGACAAAACCAAGAGAATAAAAAACCGCCAGACCTTCTCTAATTTACTCTACAGGTGTCGAGAAACTGGAGTCCATGTTGATGAATCGCTGTTTCCTGCAATAGACACTAATGAAGGACTTCTACTACCAATCAAAAAAGTATGTGATTTTTTTTAAACGGGCCTAGAATAAAAAACTTTAAAGTTTGAACTTGACTTTTTGACCTCAAGCATTTGAGCTATTTTCAGAACATTCTGTAAGTGCTATCTGTCCATCTGAGTAAGAGTTTAAAGATAGTCTATTCCTGTGATCATGTGACATCTTATCTGAAGAAAGTATACTACAAATCAGGTTTTTGTATTTGTGGTTAAAAAAATTAGGATTTAAATTCAAATTATATAATGATGGCTAATTAAAAAAACATGACTATGTGGCTTACATTTTTACAGAGTCACAACAAATGCTAGTATTTTAAAAAACTACCTTTAAATCTTTAACTTTGCTGCAAGCAAAAAAAAAAAAAGTTTGTTAGGTTCTTTCTTAATTAACATTAAAGTTTGCTTTGTAAAATGCTAATTTCTATAATTACCTGTGACTCTCAAGGAGGTGATAAGCAGTATAAATACCAATAATAAATACTGTGACAAAGCAGTAGGCAAAATAGGAGGTGTCATTATTTTGGCAGTTTTATATGTATAATTAAGAGTCTTGTCTGTCTTGTAGCACAAATGTATGCAGCCAAAAGACTATGTTGAAAAAACTCCAGAAAATAATAGAAAGCTTCAGAGAAGACTGAACCAAATGGCTAAAGAATTAGCTCTACAAAAGACAGCAGTTAATGCTGGTAAGAACTATTTTTCACTAAGATTCAAGTATCTGAAGTTTTTTTAAAGTACTTGATGGGGTTTTGGTGTTTGTTGGTTGGGGTTTTTTTGGGTCCTTTGCATCTTGCCATTAGAAATGAAGTTGATATCATTTTACAGAGTTCTTTGCAGATCTGTTCTGTTAAGGCATCTGTAATGATCTTAGATCTAAGAACACTATTTCTTTTCACCAAGTTTTTTTTGAAACAAAAAGCAAACCTAATTTCAAAATGTTGCAGCATTTAAGTATTAATATATAAATACAATTTCTTTGTGTAGAAACAGATGTACCAGTTTTATTATTTGAAGACGATGGTTCACTTATATACAGCCCTGCTAATAAGATAAAGGATCAGTGCAACGCAATGGAAAGAAGAATAAAGGATATGAAGGAAAAAAGAGAGAATCTTTCTCCTACTGGTAAGAAGTTGAATTTTACTTACGAACATGCCCAAATGGCTGCTGGTTTTATTGCTGACTTTTTCATGCACTTGTTGTGCTCTTGCCTGATTTTTTCATATCTTGCTTACATGTCTGGTACACAGTGGTTGCAAAATAATCTTTTGATCACCAGACAGCTCAAGAGGACTAAGGTTTAAGCTAGACTTTCTAGCCATGTAAATTGTTATTATCACCTCTTGATTAAACTTTACATTTAGACTCTAAATCTTATTTCCTGTTAAATTTTGATGTGGATGCTGTGCATGACAAAGATCGGAACGTTATTACTCCCACATCAACAGTATAAAAAGGAGCCCAAAACTGATGAGATATCTGTCCAGGTACTGAAGAGCAGGACTTACAAAAGGAATAAATTTGAATAACCTAATTAAATAAATCTAGTTAATTTTAAAATTGATATTCTAATGAATTAAATCTAGGTTGTAATTTTCAGATTTTTTTTAGTGTTTGCATTACCTTACTGAGAAAATATAGAGGTCTAAGTCATTAGGTTTTGCCACTTACTATAAAAAATGTTGAATGTGGAACATCTTTTGTGCAGAATCTGTTGTATTTGAAGTTTTAAAACATGCATGTCAGCTAGACTGTCAATTTCTGTTTTCAAAAATAGTTTTGAAAGTAAAGAAACAGTAATACATGGATGAAAAATTAAATCTCAGTTTATTTTAGTGAGACTGGTATTTATTTTCTCTCCAAGTTTTAACATAAACCTTCAAACATTAAAAACATTTCTGCTATATCAAGACATGAGTGCCAATTGCAAGAGATTACAGATTCTTTAGTAAAATGCCTCAACAGACCTTAGAAATATCAGTAATAATTTCTAAATAGATTGACATTATTCTTTAGTTTCAGAAAAATGTGCTGCTGAGTTACCTAGAAAAAATGCTTACAAATATCTAATAGCTTTTTTGTATTCCTAGGTTCACAAATGACTCAGACACTTCCAAGGAGCTCACCAGAAGACTGCCCACTTTCTACTTGTATCTTAAATAATTCAGAAGATGTGCTGCTACCCGGTAACTGACACAGCTTAATATATTATAGAAATTAAAAATAATACATAGCCTTTATATCTTACTTTGGAAAGTACAGTATACTGAAATGAGAACTGTACCTATTTTCTCTTTTATATTTAAAGCTGAATTATCTTAGTTTTTCCTTACTAAAGAAAGTATGTTCTACTGAGAAGTCAAGAAAAATGGAGCATGAGGAATACTACTGGGTAAATCCTCTGCATTATTGCTGTATTGCTTGCCTCACTTTCTCCTTTCTAATCATACTGTTCCCTATTAATAACATTTTGTCCTACATGATATCAGTCTTCTCTGCTCTTAATAGTGATTATATATAGAACACAGAGTGCACACCAACGAGTGTGATGTAGGAAGCTTAAAAGAGGTCTGAATGAGGATAAGACCTCAAAGAACTGAAATGTATTCCAGATTTTCAGTTGAAAAACTTGAATTTGAAAGTTAGCCTAATGGGTTTTTCAGCTTAAATAGTCAAGTTTGAAGAAATAACAAGAGTAAAAATAAATTGGCTTTTTAAATGCTTTATGGTTTAAGGTGGATTAAAATAATTTGTTAGCAAGGTAAGAACCTCATAAAATTATTCTTGTAAAGTTAGGAGTTTGTTCCTTTGTTTTGGTGTATTAGCAGGGCATAGGACAGATTGTGAAGTCTGCTGAGCTATTCATTATGTATGCAATGAATTTGTGCTTCAGAGCTCATGTCAGTCACAGGGGCAAAAACTCAAGTCAGATGCTGGCATTGATCTCAGTAGAAAAGTGAAGAGAAGGGAGTCTTTAGGATTTGTAATGACAGCCACTAGAGCAGTTTGCCTGCTGTCCATTGTCCCTCAACAGTATGCTGTACCACATGCTGTTTTGAATTGTTGTTTTATAGACATCATACAGGAGTTGTGTCATGCCGGCCTACGTAAGGACATGATGAGTATCTTGGAGCCTGTGACAGCTTTTTATGTCTTTATGCAATATTAGTGAGAAGTGATAGTTGAATACTGGAAGTAGCATAGCTGTGTCAGCAAACTGTTTTACTTTGGTAGATTAGTTATGTGCTAATGAGGTAGGACCGTGTGATTTGAGTGCTTTGCCTTACATATGTCCCTTCAGCTTTGCAACTGCACAATGTAATTTTACATTAAAAAGACACCACCAATTCCCATGACAACATTCAGTGTAGCTTCCATCTCCAATGCCCTGACAGTAGCCTCTGTGTTTGTGCCTAAGAGATATATGAGATTGGTTAATAACAGTTTAGAAAGTTCAAGAAGCTAGGTTAATTTGAGGATTCAAGCTGACTTCATCAGTTGTCAGTATGAGAGACTGATCATATAATGTGAAATTTCTCTATATATGTTTTATTTTTTCTTAATATAGTTAGCTAGACCATATGTTTAAAAATATTATCTATATTTAATAAGCAAATAGCATCAAGAATTCCCCTTAAACCTACAGGAGAACTTACAGAAGTAGTATTGCTGTGATGTTGCACTCATCATCTACTTAAGCAAAAGTATCTATACAATCATCTTATTGCAGAACAACATGATTTTTAAAAATGTATGTTGATTAATTAGAAAGACTAGCTTGTTTCAGAGGGATTTATTGTGAAGAGTTGTGAATAGATTCTGTATAACACCTAACACAAATTAATTTCATAAGAATAGCTACAAGAAAAAATTCTTTATCCACATTCTAATTAAATACAATGTATTGATGTATGTGATATGCTAGTATGGTGTTGTATTTAATTCCATCTTAACTGCAACATCTTCAAGGTGATGCTAACGCTGTGGTAGCAAAAATGATTATTGGGTTTCCACTGTTACTAAAGCTAACTTTATCAGCATATAATCTTTCTCTACAAATGCAAGAGGAATAATGAGTTCCTCTGCTGCTTTATTTCAAGAAAGCAGAACGGGACTTGTGGGTGCTTATGACCAGGTAAAGGGATACAATAGCTAAAACTGTTGTAGGTTCTTGTCAACATAGAATGTCCTTTGTTTCTAATCCATTTTCTGTTTAGTTTTTGTTGATTTGCCATATAATATTCAGAGAAGTGGCTAAATCTTTGTTTTTTCAGTTCAGGAACTCCATATATATTTCACTAAGAATTTGATACTCTTTCTATTTCATTCATTGCAACATTTATATTGCTTTTTTTTTTGTTTGTTTGTAGAAGAGCAAATAGAAGACTGCTTGAACTCAAGTTGTGATTATCTTTGGAGAACTGAGAAGTTAAAGAGACAGAGAACAGAGGTAGCAGAACATGCCTCTGATACTTGGACTGATATTCATGTATCCATGAGCACATCAGTGAAGTCTCCATCACATGGCAATGAGCAGAAGAGCTTAACACCAAAACGACATGCCAGAAGTTTAACAAAGAAACAGATTGTACAGCACACTTTGGATGACAGGTTGTCTTTCGGAAACAAACTCTTAAAGTTTTCAAAGAAAAATCAGAAGAACGAGAAGAGCAAGACTACTTCAATTGCAAATGAAAGTTCTCTTCTCGAGGGCTTTGGTCATATTACTCCTTCCAAAAAAACAGTCCAGTTAAATACTGTTTCTGCTTTGATTGACAGTCTCTCTAATTCACCTATGAATAGTGAAGACTTAAATACATGTTCACTGGATAAAAGCTTCCCTGTTGACAGAAATGATTGTGTTCTGGAAGACAAGAAGAGGAAGAAACTACAAACGTTACCAAGTTTGAAGCTGGCTACCTCAGAACTGGGTGCATCAGGCTCTAAGGGGTTCTTGCAAGCAGTTACTACATATAACAAGTCTTACTGCACTGAAGAGGCTTCTTATGAAGATTTCTTTTCATCATGTAATTCAAATGAAAATGAAGTACAGATACAAGTACCAAAGGAATCACAGAATCCTCCTGAAGTTTGTTGCAAAGCCTCTTTTACAAGCATGGACTTACATGATGTGAGTTTCTCTGAGCCACATAACACTACTAAGAAAAGTAGGAAGATATCTGTTTCAGTGAATGATTTTCCAGTAAAGAAAAAAATCAAACCAGCTAAACATCCAGGAAGCATACCATTAAATATATCAGGTGATGAAAAAGATGACACTGGAGAAGCTCTAGATACTGATGATGTGAATAAGCTGCCACAGCATTCTCCTGAAAAATCTTACAACAGTGTAAATGACTGTGCTCATACTACTGGTAAGTTACTACATAGAGCTGGAAAATCAAAGGATATCATACTGCATGAGATATACTAATGCAACTAAATTGCAAAATGAACTGCCGTTCCAAAAGGAAAAATACTTCAAAAATACACCAAAAGAAGAAAATACTGATTTTGTTACTAATATAAATTAATGCATAGAATCCAAAAGAACACCTATTTATTTTCCCATACCCTACAAACTCACGAGAGATAACGAAGCTGCTCACTATACACAACAAAAGTAATGTTGAGCCCCCCTTTCTCCTAATCTCCTAACTTTCTGTTGCTATTCATAATCTGTTTAAGAAACCAAGGTCTCATCATAGATTCCCTTGTTCAAACTATTTTTATTTCACAAGTGAAAATTGTTACCAAAATTTCAGTTAGGATCATAAAATCTTGGTGGAAAAAAATATTTAAGTTAGGAATTTTGAACTTGTGTGGTAATGAAGATGAAATAAGACTTTCAAGGGTTGTAATATAAGCATCTTTTTCAACCATGAGTTTTTTATATGGAACTGATCTTAATTTTTAATAATAACTTTCAGAGTATTTTTTGTATTTAAGTGTTTTCAAGTTGGTTTAGCATAAAGTATTTTAATGTAAATGTGTACTAAAATACTGAATCTCAGGAACTTCGGTGGAAGATGCTCCTAACTTGCATTGGAATCCTTTTCAGATTTTGATATTCTGAGCTTTGTCAAGCTTTACATGCAGTTGAATATTTGTAACTATAATTGTGTATTTTAGTAATTTATCTTCCCTAGAACATTCTGTAGTAGTGCATCAATTAATTATGTAAAACTAATTATTAACTTAAAGGGCTCAACAAACTTGCTATCAGACTTACGAAATCCAATGGAAATGTTGAACCATGACTGTGCCTATACGTGTGAGCTGCTGAACTGTTAGCTGCCATTTTGAGTTCATTTCACCTGTATTTTAATATCTTGCATAATTTCTTACACAGTTTAAAAAACAGTGGATGCAGGTGCATGTTATGCAAGTATAAATGTATACCCATAAATGACAACTTTCTGCTCCAAGTGATAGATGAGCCATAAAGTAGAGGTGCTCTGTTGGATCTTGTTCTCACCAAGAAGAAGGTGCTGGTGAGGAATGTGAAGCTCAGGGGTAGCCTTGGCTGCAGTGACCAAGAAATATTGTAGTTCAAGATCTTGGGGCAACATACAGCAAGCTTACTACCCTGGACTTCAGGACAGCAGATTTTGGCTTCACCAGGGATTTGCTTGGTAGAATACCATGGGAAGAGGTACCCAAGGGATGATACTCAAGGATTGTCTCCTCCAGACTGAACAACAATGCATCTCTACAGATAGGAGATCATGGAAGAATGCCAGGAGGCCTGCATGGATGAGCATGGAGTTCCTGGACAATCTTAAACACACACGGACAGGTAGTTTTCAAAGAGCAGAAGCTGGGAAAGGTAGCCTGGGAGGAACACAGAGAAATTGAACAGCCACAGATCTGATTAGGAAGGCTAAAGTGATGCTTTAAGTTTTAGCTTTCATGTTTTTCAGATTCTGTGCTGCCTAGGTGTGTACTTCTGACTCTCATATTAAGTGTTAGTAAGCTTTCTTCACAGAGTTGGAAGACAAAACCAATCCTTTCCCAGATGGAGAACAAGGACAACTGTTACAAGCTTTCAGGCCCAAAAGCATAAACAACCATGGACTGAAGAGAGAAAACAAGAAGCGTGGGACTTCATAATCTGGAGCTGTAATTGGACAATTAAACCCCAATGTGCAAATGGACCAAAACTTATAAAAGTATGAGCCCTCGTGACCGGTCATCCATTTTGTGACCGTTTTGGGTTCGCCTTGGATGTAGCCCTTGTCAGGCTCTTGTACTGCCCACGATGTATCCTTGAAGGCCTTTTAATAAATATCTACTTTATTTTCTTAGCTCTGTCTGGTCTCTGTTCCAGGTCTTCCCAAGGCATCAAAAGCACTGTCAGAAGTAGATCTGGTCAAGGATATGAAGGGTAAACAAAAGCTTCTTTAGGTGCATCAGCAACAAAAGAAAGACTAGGGAAAATACGGGTCCTCTAAGGAATGGTAGAACTAGTTACCCAGGATGTGGAGGAGGCTGACATGTTCACCATGGTTCTTTGCCTCAGGCTTCACCAAGTGCTTCAGCCACACCCCCCATGTTGCAGCAGGTGAAAGCAGGGATTGGGGGAGTAAATAACTGCCTTCTGTAGGAGAAACTCGGGTTTGAGACCTCTAGCTCTGGAGCCCCAAGCAGAAGAAAGAAGTTGACCTGCTGGAACAAGCTCAGAGCAGGCCACAAAGATGATCAAAGCACTGGAGCACCTCCCCTGTGAAGACAGGCTGAGAAACTTGGGATGTCCAGCCTGGAGAAAAAAAGGCTCTGAGAAGACCTAAGAGCAGCCTTCCTGTACCTAAAGGAGGCTTACAAGAAAGCTGGAGAGGGACTTCCCATGGGGGCATGGGAAAGGAAGGGGAACGGTCTTAAAATGAAAATGAGTAGGTTTAGGTTAGATACTATGAAGAGTCTTTACTCTGAGTGTGCTGAAGCACTGGAACAGGTAGCCCAGAGAAACTGTGGACCCCTCGTCCCTGGAACTGTTAACGGTGAGGTTGGATGGAGCTCTGAGTAACCTGGTCTAGTGGAAAGTATCCGTGCTTTTCCATTCTGTTTCAATGGAATTGGAACTAGATGATCTTCAAGGTCCCTTCCAACCCAAACCATTCATTGATTCTATGTAATATATGAACCCACTGTATGTGGGGTTTTGCCACATGTCAATGTACTAGAAGATGGTTCTTAGATTATACAGTTCATAATGTCAAAGAAGAGTCTGTTTTTCATTATAGAGTCATGGAAACAAATAGGGAAGGAGAAAAATCACAGAGTATTCTGAGCTGGAAGGAAGGGACCCACAAAGATCACTAAAGTCCAACTCCTGGCCCTGCACAGGACAGCCCCAAGAATTACACCATGTGCCTGAGAGCATTGTCCAGATGCTTCTTGGATTATCAGGCTTATTTACTATGTTTAAACTTAGTTATTACAGTTAATTTTAGATTTAGTTATAACTTGTAAATTCTAGCAACTAAATTATGATCACTGTTCTAGAGTGTCATGTTTTTATTTTCATGCCGAATAATGTGTTTGAAATAGTAGATTTTAGAGGACAAAAAAAGAATGGGATTCAGCAAACATAAATTATCCAATGTTTGTACTTTTTATCCTTTTTGTTAGGAATGTCTGTAAGTCTCTATTTGTGTTTGTAGTGATTTTAATAGTATTTGTGTTTTATTAGTGATGGCCATTTTCCCAAGTATGATATATTCAGCTTTGTGCATCTTTTGTGTAGTCAAGTAGCACCTCAAGTTTGACAGCTTGAATGAGCTCACTTAAAAATGGAAAGAATCAGTAATCTAAGAGAAGCTGTGTTTTCCCTAATAATGCAAGTTTTGTGGAAGAAAATGAAAATCTTGTATTACACTTATACCTGTGATTCTCTCTGATGGAGTAATTGATTTATTATTAATTATGAGTTAAACATTTCCTTTTTTAAATTAAATCTAAGTTGTTTCTTGTCCCTATTAGTAAATAAATAGTAAATTGGGGAATTTTTGCTGTATATTTTACATTATTTGAAAGCTGGTAAATCCAGTATATTTTTTAAAAAAACTAATTAATTCTCTTCATTCATCATATATGGTTAGGAGTAATGAAATAGCTGTATTAAATGTTATATCTGTAAATGTTTTAAATATCAAACATTTTTCTTGCCCATTTTTTGGTTGTGATTTTATGTCAGTGACACTTTTACACAATATCTTTAATGATAAGAAGATTTGATAAGCTTTCTTTCCATAGACTACTTGGAACATTTAATTTTAAAGTAGAAGTGTAATATGCAGGCTAATCTGAAATCAAATTTTCAAGGCCTGTTGCTTATGTGGTAGCAAGCTTCAGGTTCTACGTAGGGCAAATTCAAGGCTATGCAGTTGTTCTGCTGAAATAAATACTGCTACTTATTTTCATACTACTCCAGGTCATGTGACTCTTCATCTGAAAGCTACAACAATAAATAATAATGGACAAGAAATGCAAGAGTATACTCTCTTAAGTTTTTATCATGCTAACATCATTTAGAAATTTGAACTCAGACTTAGCATTACTTCCAGTCTTAAAAATAAACTTAAAACTTATCTGAGTGAATTTTATATATTTATGATAATGTGGAAGGCAAATATTGTCTTAATTGGCAAAAAGACTTAAACCCATTGTACTGTAATCAGTGTAGTTCAGGTAATCTGGAGTATCATTCTGTTGTTTGGTGCAAGAAATCATTGTGTTTAATTTAGATTAATGAGTTTTACCTGAGGTTCTAGGCCCTATGGGGCTTAATGCTGCTAAATGCTGTTTATGTCTTTGAAAGCATACATGTGAAAACTTCCTTAGATTTGAGGTGCCTTCTGGTTTTTTTCAGCTTTGGAAGAAGAGAGGCTCACTAAAAATATTTTATAATGTCCTCTATTGACCTTTTATTATGTTCTTGTAAAAAGCAAATGAAGCATGAAGAAGAAAACTGTTTCCTCCTTGATTCCTTGTTTTCTTTATCTTCATAAAAAGTTGAATTGTAGCTAATTATTAAAACAAAAGAGGGCAAGTATTTATGAGTAGAGGAACAGATTGAGGATTATTTTGATGTTGTCAAATTTGCCAAAGCCTGATGGCACTTGTCCTAGAGCACATAACAAACTGCATAAAATTTTTATAAACCATTAACAGGCTCTCTCTGAAAATCTGGGGGGAATATATACATTTTCAGAAGACTTGAAGAAATTATGTTCTGTATAATAAAAACTTGGTGTTTACCCATGCTTCAGTAATATCTACAATAATAATAACAACACAAGGTATTAAATATTCTGTGCATGTGTACCTGAAGGATTACTAATGATGATAAATTTGGACTTAATTCCTTCATAATTGGGGTAAATACCTGTATGGATAAGTACAAAATAGTAGATACAACATAGCTTAAATTAAGTGATAGGAAGAAAATTTTATTAGATAGACATGGTTTATTTGATCAAACATAACTAGCTCATTTTGCCTAATCATTGTTTATCAATTTGATGGAAATACCAAATGGAACTTTGAAGATAATATTCTGGTTCAAAACTTCTTCTCATTGGTGTTAAAATTATCATGCATGAGTAGAAGCTTAAATTGCAAAGTAAAATCACTAATTTGTGACAGTTCTTCAGAGGGCTCAGTTGTTGATTTTGGTGCCAATCATTGAGCACTGTCTTGGAAGAGCATTTAGGGGATCTAATGGACCACAGTGGCAGGAGTTGCCTGCATATTTGAACTTAGTTTAGGGAGAACTAACACTGGACGCAACTGCTTCAAAAAGTTCTGTCAGCTTTGAAGTCCTCTAGTAAAAGCTACTAAAGATGAAAACTCATTATTTGTGCCTGAGTGACTGCTTTAAAGAGAAGTAATCAGGAAAAGACAGAAAACCAAAGCTTGAGACCTATAGGATGGAAAAGCTGAAAAGTGCTTGAGAAGTGCTAATAGACAGGAATGGAATAGCAAATAATACCACTTATTAATGTAGTGCCTAAGATCCATGAGCTGATAATTAGAGATAAGGGACATTATCCTCTTCCTGCTTTCCTGCAAATACAAAGAACCCACAGGAGTGAACCCCAACTTAAAAGAAGTACAAGAATACAAGTTTTAAGACTTTAAGCCCAAGTGGGACAAGTGCTGTGGAGCATAAGCATTCAGGCCAAGAGTAGTAAAAAGAATATTAACACCTCTTTTCACTGTTAGCCTTCAACCCAAGCTACCCCTCAAAAATAACCCAGAAAACCCTGAAATAATCTAATGGAAATTAACAGAGACTACTGTGGATAAGGCACTGGAGTAGCTGATCTCCTTGCTTCCTATGCAGTCATGTAATTAGGTTTTTTTTAAGATTTGAAATACATCTTTAAAAGTTCTGATACTTATGGAAAAAGGTAATTTTTTTTTCTTTATTGTGTGGCAAGATGTTTTCTCCTCTTCTACTTGCCATCAGTGTTCCTCAGTGATAGAAAATGATGGGCCTCAGTGCAATACTAAATAAAATTAACATAGCTATTAGTTATCTCTTTATTACATGACACTATATACCAAAATATTGAGTTTAAATCAACAGTTACACCTGAAAACCAGGTTTACATTTATTGCACAAAAATTACTGCAATAAATTTTGAGTAGTTTAAAGATTATCATTTTAAAATGAATAATCATAATGGATTGTAATTTGAAGGTCTGTCACCTCAAGGATTAA
Organism: Brachypodius melanocephalos; assembly: GCA_013398615.1. Lineage (NCBI taxonomy): Eukaryota > Metazoa > Chordata > Aves > Passeriformes > Pycnonotidae > Brachypodius > Brachypodius melanocephalos. The sequence goes on along the minus strand of VZSR01003806.1, from coordinate 239,546 downwards.
GAGTTTAAATAGCTGACAGAGGAAAAACAAATGATTCTTAGTTATATATGCATACTAAATAGGGGTAGTGCCCTTCAATATTTTCCAAGACTAATCAAAGAAACTTAGTTAGCAGGAGCTAAATTTAGGCCACTTTAATCACTAATTAAACTTTCTTTAACTGATCTCATCCCTTTCTTTGAAATGAAAAATTAACAAATGCTCTAAAGTAGACATTATTGAATGATATTTGGGAAAAATTCCCTAAATTTAGAATATTTAAAGCTTAATTGTTTAAAAGGTAGATAAAAAAAAATCATCCTAGGCAGGCAAGCTAATTTCTCAAATGATTCAGAAGTTTATTATTTAGTTCTTAGGAAAGTCATCCTGACAGATTTGAAGAATTAAATATGTACTAATTCATACATAATGAAAAATACTGCCTTTTGACAGAGTGCATTCTTATGGATGGTGCCTTTTCCTATGTAGTAGGCCTGATATGCCTTTATGTGCACAGAATCCTTGCCTGCTAAGTTTGCTAGATTTGCATGCAAACTGTTTGAAAACAAGTTTCAGACTTTCATGTCATTTTAGATAAACAAAGTGTGTACCAAAAGCATTGATGTGTCAATGAGAAAATCTAGCCACCGAAGCTTCATATCCAAATATCTCTATGCAGAGAAATTGCACATTTTATAATAAACAGCAATTTAGTAGATTCTCTACTTGTAGTTAATATATGGTTTTCAAAATACAGGAAATGGGGAGTTTTTCAACTGTTTTATTTATAAGAATAGATACTCAAAGATGAAGTCAAATGCCTGAGTGTCATTCCTTTTCCCCAACTAAAATGCAGTGAATAAATAACTGGTACAAATTATTAAGAAGTGTCTTAAGGGTGCATAGCACTGTGCTATGATAAAGTAATAGGTTGCAATAATAGTCTCATTTTGTAAGATTACCTTTTTCATTTTAAGTTTCTAAATTTGGTTTCTAGGTGGTGAAAATGAAATCTCAGAGTGTCACATTACTGACGGCTCTTACAAAGTTTTTAACGACCAAAAGAATAAGCACACTGGGGGCTTAAAAAAAGCTGGAAGACTCCAAAAGGTCAGTTTAACTGGACATTTGCTTTGTTCAACTCTTTTGTGGAGGATCATTGAGTGCCTTCGTATGTACAAAAATTAAAATAAATTGTCTTTGCAGTATCAGTTTTAAAAATTTCCTGAATCTCACTTTTTTTGAAATATTATACTAATGGTCTTGGTGTGTAACCATAAAATGGAGCTGTCTGGTAACTCATGGTCACTGAGTCCATGCCAAGCTGACATAAAGGAGGTTGGTAAGTTGGCTCAAAATGAAAAAAAGCTGAAAAGCCACTGAAGTTACCTGAAAAGATGCCTGTCTCTTTTGGAGGAGTTACTAAATGCAGCAGGTTTTTTTATTTGTTTGATACTGGAGCATTGCCAGTGAATGTTTCTGCAGAATTGGGATTTATGGAAGATTTTTTTTAGGTTCTTGTAAAAGTAAATTTCTTAATTTAGTATTCGAGCTCAATGTGGCTCTAAAGAAAAAAAAAAAAGGAGAGATGATTGAGTCAGCACTGAATCTTTTTTTAAGTGTTTTTCTTTTGTAAAAGTCTTTTAAGTAAATGAAAGGAAAATATTACTGATCAGGAAAATATTAGTTCTTTTAATCAGTAAGTAGCAAGTCACAATTGAAGTCAATGTTGAGTTCTTTTGAGAATGGAAAGTCCTAAAGCACTAAAGCATGTCTGCTGTTGTTAACTATATGAAATAAGGTAGGTGTTTTATTGGTAGATACTGGTAGTTTGAAAGAGACCGATCACAAATTCTGAAACTTTTTTATGTAAAGGTTTTGTGCAGGTGCAATTACTAAGTTGTTCAACATTTTAAACATCCTGAAGTAATCTCTGTGGACCAATGATCTCTGGATTAAAATGATTATTTGACTTATCTGCATCTTATTATTTTTTTGCTTTTAAAAAAATATGTATTTCCTTTATTTTCCTAAATATGTTTTAAATTAATAACTGGAATGTATAAATCATTCTGTGTTCATGTCCTTTGGAAGCATTTAAGATAGTGTACTCTTTCCTGGCACAGAAATCAGACTAAAGCTGCTATATGTAAATCCACAAACCACATTCAATGCCTCTTTCTAAGGCTATTTGCAGAAAGGGTGCTTGGAAATTTGTCGGGTTTGTTGGTACTGATTCCTTCTCCAGTGAAATTACTCAACAAGAGCATTATACATCAGTGCTAATTTTGACTCATTTCTCTTAAGATCTCAACATAACGATTATATACTGAAGAGAAACAAAAAAGCAGTATGAAATTCTTTTTTATTGTTCCCCTTTTTCAGATCAGATCTGACCTTGCAGTCAGAGGTATCTTTAAATGATTTGACATAGTGTCTGCTTGCAAAGCATGCTCTGTGAGGTGTTTAACAGTAGCAAAGCTAAGTAGGTGCTAGAGAAAATTCTTATTCAATATTTTGAGATGGCTTCTTTTATCCACCCATTTCAGCTTGGTGGTAATACCATTTCACTCAAATACCAGTAAAATAGCAGTGCATAATTTCATTCATGTCATGAATGCTTTTCAAAACATACTTTAAAGGTTTTCATTGTCAGCTTGACTATGCAGATTCATATGGAGACAATTTTGGGGAAGGACAGGGATTTGACTGAAAACTGAAATAAAAAAAAAATTCACAAAAAGGTGCTATGTGATTAACCAGGTGCTATGTCTGGCAGTGAGACTGTTGCACTGAAAAGTTTAAATTTTAAGAGAATATTGTTTTAAACAAAATCAGACTATGTAATTTTTTGTAAATAATTGTGTTGCAAAATATAATTCAAAATATGTTCTTGAAGTTTTATAAAAGCAACCAAACATTATACACCATTTTTATTTAATACTTTTTTCCAGCGGCTACATCTGAAACATTGCAACTTTTTGGTAACTTTTGGCAATGTAAAAGTTGAGCTAAAAAATGTTAGTTTCCTTTGCCTAAAGAAAAAAGTGGAAGAGAAATGGCTTAAATATTTTTAAAAATATTATTTTACTGAATCACAGTATTATATTTCCTAACATTTATTTAAATCTTAAAAGAAATTCTATGCTAAAAATACAGCTGCAAAAGAAATGCCATTTCCTAGGTACTTTCACATACAAACATTTTCACAAATGTGACTATGTGACTCTTCAGACAGACCATGTTGCTGGGAATCTGTTAAATCCGTTACTTTGCTTCCCAAAATAGGAGGCAACTATGTAGATTGCAGCTATCTTTTTTACAGAAAAAGGGTCTGAAATCTAATGCCTCCTTAAAAATATTTGAGATACTTGCTGAATGTAATTCTCAGGTAATTAGTATACTTTAGTTACAACTCATTCACTGTGGTCTATGCTGTAGTGAACACTACAATTCTAACTCATTTAGTACAGTGAATGTATGTCAGTAGGCCTTTGGAGCTCACTATGGGATGGTAAATATTTTTTAAAAAATGGAAAAATATCTTTAGGAAACATGACTAGGTCTAAGTGTTAACATTATTTACTTCTATGGTTCTTTCAATTTTTCATTTGTTGTTTCTTTAATAGAAAGCGAGCCAAGGGTTCTGTATTTCTCTACTGTGCTATTGTATTATGCTTTTGTTTTCTTCGAAACCTCATGCAGGCTGAGTTTCTTGTATTTTGTTTTAGCTGAAATCAAAACTAAGAAAGACTTCAGATACATGTATATCACAATTTTAGATTAAAGTACTAATAGTTTCTTTATCTATACTCTTTGTATAAGCATGCTTATTGTACTGTTAATGTAGAAGATGTCAATATATGTAAAATTGTGCTGTCAACAACCAAAAGCCATGAAGACAGAATAGTTTATAATGGCAGCTGTATGCATGTTTGGGGAAGATAAGTAAGATTTTCAGAAATCTTTAATAGCTTCAGAATAAAGATTTTTGGATTTAAAACAACATCACCACCACCCAGAAACAAGGACTTTTAGTGTGTTCAGAGGCAGTGCTTACAGACAAATTTATAGAATTGACTCTTAGTTTTGAGACAGAGTTGGTATGGATAACCACTGTTGATTAATGCTTGTGAATGTCAGCAGGTGGCTTCCCTGGTCCAGAAATCTAAGTTGGATATTGGATTGCAGGGATAAAATAAACCTTTTATGCATTGTGATGTGTTTCTCAATTATTGTATGAAATTGGATAGATAGTTGTTTGTTGCTTTTGCATACAGAGGACAAAGTAAAATAACTGAAATTTGTCTTAAAGCCAAAAGTGTATTCAAACAAGTTATTTACAATAGTGGTGAACTGTTGAGTGCTCATTTCATTGCTTATTGTCACAAAAAAGTTTATATTTATCACAGCGCCTGCTACGTATCACAAATTAAATATTTTGTACTTTAAAAAATATCACAGACTCATTATTATTAATCAGTTAACTGCCATTTTTATCCACATAAAAATTTGTTTTATAGTTTTAGAGGGATATGAGAGGTGATGGATGTTTTTTAAAGCATCTAAGTCTCACATCACTAGAAATGCAATTGAAATAAATTGCAAAGTTAAAAAACTTTTAAAATACTATTTTATGAGTGAAAAGAAGAAACTCTTCAACCATGTGAAAAAAACAGCTAAGTGTCATGATGGGTGATTAAAAACATATTTTTACGAAGAAGACAGTATGGACTTAACTGAAATTCCTTCAGTTTTGTTTTCAAACACATTCATCTTGGCTCATATTTCTGTAGCTCTTGGATTTGGGTGAAGGTACATCAACACTGAACTGAAGAGATTTTTTGAGAGAAGATTTTTACAAGCAATCTAAGCTCATGCAGTGGAACAAATAGTGTGAGGCAGGCCATTGTTAGATCCTGTTGTCATAGTCCTTTTTAAAATTACTTTATTCATGGCAAAACAAATTCTAATATCCTGAAAAATATGTAAGTATAAAACATGAAGCATCTTGCCAGACATTCAGGAAAGTAACTTTATAACTATTTTATATGTCCATTCAGAGACTTGTCTTAGATTGTATTGGTTTAGGGGGCAACATCGTTTTATGTTTTCCTTCTCGTTTTGATTTTTGGTTGCTTTGAATAGGTACATATTTTAAATACTGATACTTGAAATGCTATTGACTTCGAGACACATGAATAGGACAGTGAATTAGACAAGATGGAAGTATGCAATCTCTTTTACAGTTAACAAAGAAAATACTGGAACTACCTGCCTTTGTGGTTTGGGGGAAAAGTTTGATGTAATGGGAGTGGTCAGAGGATAGCACCATGAAGGATGTCTATGAATCCCATGGTTTGGGACAGTTTTAAAAATACTTATGGTATGATTGATCCCATGACTATTTTCACTCAAACTTTGCAAGGCAGTTCTGGTTCTGGACTTCTCCAGCTAGTGAATTTGTCCCCCACCCTTCTCCCACATCAACTGCAGGGCTTCCAGGACAGAAGCCATACCCTTTGCGTTGGCCACTATACTTTACATTGCATGCTTTGGGCTATATCCTAATGTCAACAGCTTTATTATCATCACTTAGGGATGCTGCCATTCCTGACAGGATTATCTCCTGTAGATGAACCTAATGGGTTGATTTATGACCTTGAGTCCCTAGAAATAATTCTCTTTATATTAGGTTTCATATTAGCTATTTGAGACTGCCTACTGAAGTGCTGTGGTCTATTTCTTGATTTTAAAACAGTGTCTTTTAAAATCAGTACCTTTCTAGGGCAAAAGGCACATGCTCGTCTCAGCTCAAGCTGTTTCCTGTTGTTCCAGGGACACTTGCAGCTGGTGTTCATACTCTTGTATGTGTTGCTGTTTGGAACACTGGAAATGTGCTGTGACAGTGAAACCTGAGGTTGTTGAGTGTAGCTTGTCATCTTAACAGGTAGAACTGTAAAGATCCAGGAACTAAATTTGCCCAAATTTTTATATAAAATTGTAATTAAATTTCTGTTCACTGAACAAATTATCATATTGATTGTTGCTTAGAACCTTCTTCTGAAAGAAGACATAGAGGCTTAAGTAGGTGAAGAGTTTTGATTTTTTTTCTGTCTTCATAGAATTAAAGAAAAAAAAAACCACTTCACTGTTCCTTTATTTTTTCCCAGAAGAGTGGTAGGTTTGGTGACTTTTGATTAAGAGACTATTTATGAGGTTTCACATAAATTCAGAACATATTTTTTACTACTACTTTTAGGCAAGTAGGAAATTGCTCGAGATCTATCTATGGTGAATGGTAGATAAGGATAAGCATCAAGAATAATATCCAGGAATCTCAACTTATTTGAAGTACATTTATGTCATCTCCATCCTTTTAAGTAAAAGTCTGTGGCACTCTTGGATTTAGTGGTGGAAGGAAGGTTTAGCTGCAAAAAGCAAATGCAGCTTTCTGGCTCAAAGCATGAGGGAAACAGTACAGAAATATTGTGCAAGGAGTCCATGCTTGAAGATATGTATGTATGCTGTTCTTTTCCAGTTTTGAGGTGCACTGTGTTCACAACCATCATGGCAGAAAACCACATAATTCACTGGACTGCAGCTGGCTTGGCAGAAAATAACTAAAACTGAAACTGTTTTCCCTCTTGGAATCAGCAACTATCAGGAGGAAAAGCAACTGCTGCTTAAATCCTCTTTAGTTTTTTAATTTAGCTTTTGGAAAAATGAACACCCTACATAAACCTGTTGGTATCTGGCATGATACAGGCTGGAAATCCTTTTGTTAATGGGTCTCCTTTCTAAATTATAATCTTGCAGCTCTTGAAAATTGTTGAAAATGAGTCTGAACAAAAGACTTCCTAAACTCCTTTTCATCAGCATTTGACGTGTGTTCATTTATTTTAATAATTTGACAAATATCTCCATCCTTTTCATCATTGAAATTAAACATTTGATAGATTATTGGTGATCTTTGTAGAATTGAATTATGAACTTACAAACAAATCTGTGTGGAACAGAAATATAAATATGCAATCAGTCAAATAGGAAAAATCTGGCAACGCATTACATATACACTACAAAAATCCTTTGTGTTTCAAAGATTTGTCTGCAAGTATAATTAATTCATAATCCTTCAAGACACCAAAAAAATTGGTGTGGGTTTTAAAAAAATTATTATTCTACCTTTCCTAATATTGCTGTTGCACTTTAAAGCGTGACGTATTGTCCATTTTTTTACCATATGGTCTAGAAGGCTGTAAAGTTTTAAGTCAGGTTGTTGATTATCATCAAGGTTAAAATGATTAAAGGTTAAATAATGATTAAAGGTTAAATAATTTTAACCTGACAAGGTTAAAATCTTGTCAGCAAATCCTTCAATTACAGGATTTCTCATTATTTTCTTGTATTTGGCAGTGAAGGAAAAATTATGCCCAGGCACCTGTCACATCATCTAATTTTTCTGTCTTCTAATAGACTACTCTAGTTTTTCATCTTTCCACGTGGCAATACTGGTTTTTGCATCTTTCTAGGACCAAAGCAGTGGTACTATGTTTGGTGAGGAAATTACAGTTGAAACTGACTTTTGCAGCCAGAGAAAAATTGAAAAATATCAGTATCAAAGGACTGATAAGAGAAAGGCCAGCCAGAAAGTAAATTACATCTTTGAATAATTGATGTTTAAAAATACTGAATAGTAATCATTCATTACAATTACCAATTATTTTCAGCTATGACCCACAATTACTTGAGTAAATTAATGGAGTACTACTTATAAACTGTTTCTGAAAACAGTCTTAAATTTTTGGGTTCTCATTCTTAAATACAAGCAGAGTGAAATTAACCTGATTTTTTAATATTCCTATGCTACATACAGCTCTATCCTTTGGTTCATATACTGATAAGACTGAAGATTATTACTTCTGAAATGCAGTTGTAAAGATCAAAATTGAGTATAAGGGTAATAAATTTCAAAACCATCTGATGGTCCTACAATAGACAGAGAAGAAAGAAGATAATAAGACAAATAGTATAATATACTCTCCCTTAAACTTTCTTTGCTCACACATGCACTGTTTTTTTTTCCTACCTGCCTCCCACCCTCCAGAAGTTCTTTATCCCTTGTACATTGGCCAAACCACTTAGGGTGTCTTGTTGAGTCCTGAAGTTGAAGATCTTTTTTCACTCCATTAAAACATGTATCTGAGTTTGAGACTACTCTGAGTCTTATTTCTTTCAGAACTTCAGTCAGCTCTAAGGCACAAGAGGAGCACTTGGACTAAGTAATATACAATTTAATAGTGCTTTAGTTGAAATAATTTCTTGAAAAATATTTGAGACCTTGGTTCTTGATACAAAGACAAATGAGATCTAATATATATAGGCTGGAATTTAACCAGCTCCTATCAAAATTAATTTTTTGCATGAATACACTTTATTCTTGAGAACTAGTCTGGAAAAACATCTTATGGTCTCATTTTCATTCATTTGTCACTTATTAAAAAGAACTCATGACATGCTTATTGAAGCAAAATTTGAGTTCACCTTCTTGGAAAGCAGGTTGTACAAAACAGAACTTTTTTTCTTCTTGTCCTTCAGCTCAAATTTAGAAGAGAGAAAGAATACATTTTGATGTTGGATGCCTCTTTTGTAGTGTAGGTCAGTTAACCATATAGAAGTATCACTTTTAAGTATTGAGGGGATTAACAAATACTGTTTCCTTCTAGCTACTGAAATAAATGTTCTGTATTTCAGATGACTTAGAAAAATCTTCTTGTTGGCAGACAGTAAAGAAATACTTAGTGCTTCTAAGAAATATATAAAGGAAAGCTGAAGCTGTCATTTATAATGAAGTCTGTATTCCAGACCTCAGAATTAATTTAAAAAGTGTGCTCTGATTCAGAGTATGGATATGCAAGTCTTCAGGATTCAGAGATTAATGGTAAATAAAAAGACCAGTTAACTTAATACCACCTTTTCCAGTGTTTTATTAATAATAATCCTGCTACAAACATGCATTAGAACTCATAGTGATGCTCACCAGATGTCTTTTTGTGCTCAGAAAAGTAAATGCTCTTTTTTCTTCAATAAAAGCAACATGTAAAATAAAACAGACAAAAAGCACAGAAGAAAAATTGCATAGTAGGGGATGAGGGAGAAAGCAATTAACTTGAAAAATGTCGAACGAAAATTAGAACATAGTTTGGCTAAGTTTTCCTCTTGGTAACTGTAATTAAAGAGAACTGCTTGTCTTACTGAAGCAATAAAACAAAATATTGTCTGCTTAGCAAATGACCTTTAACTTGCAAAAATATGCAATTCTGGATGCAAATTAAATAATAGCTTGGAAAAAAAAATTATTTCCAATTTCTACATTTTGTGTGCACCCTTCTGCAGTCTTCAGTCTTTGAACCACTTTTAAGTGCACTGACAAGACATTTGTTCAGAATACTCACTGCATCATCTTATACATGATGTGTTGTAACATAAAAGCTGCAATTCAAAAGCTGACCTTGCAGGTTAGGGTCAGGACAGGCTGTAGATTTCCTGATTTGTGTGCATCCAGTGTTTTTACTTACCTATAGACAAGGTATTAAGGAATTGCTAACAAACATTTCTGCTCTGAAGCTGAGGAAGCAGCTGTAGGATCTCATGCTGCGCTGGCCTTGGTTTATAGTATTGCTTCTTTTTAGCCCAAGTTTGGCAAAAATAGTGGTATGATTAGTAATACTTTCATAACATTTATACAAAATGGCGGGGAAGGGTATTTTTCTGCACATTCTGAACTGACACATCAGGATCTACTTTAGAGCTAATACTAGACAAACACTCTCTCTTGAGTGCAATTGCTCTGTGTGGGTTTAACTCCAGACTTTTAAACAAGGACTTTGATTGTGATGGCAATGAGGCCTGGCTTCACATAGTATAGGAGAATGTCATGACCATGCTGAAACATACACAGTTGATGTAGATGAGTTCTTCCACCCACAAAAACTGGACAGAGCAAAGCAAAACCTTGTTTCTAAGCCCTGGTTTTTTGCCTTCCCATGCTGGTAAAACCCAGATCCTTTAATGCTCATGACTTTATGAAGACCCTGCAATGTGTATTAAGACAGTGTGAGGCATATACTCATAATAATGTGGCCTCACATCTGATTTTAATAATCTGACCTAACGTGTACAATCATGTGCAGTCCTTTTACCATAAGAACCCTTACTCAGTGTGTTACTAGATGTCTTTTTGGAGTGTTTGTTCTCACATTTTGAGTGTATGTAACTTAATATATTCATGTTATGATAGACATATTTGATGTATATTGTTGCATTGTTGTTATTTTTGATCAAATTCTTTACATATAAAACTCCAGTGTAGAATTCAGTTGGAACTTCCAAGAGCAATTAAATGTGACTGCTTGTTTGGAGTTGGAAGTAATGCAGTAGAAATTCTTTTGGCTAAGAATAGAACCAAATTTGATCAAGATAAGTTCATATTCTTTTCAGCTGTCAGGTTAGCAGTAGAGTAAGACATCATCAGTAAGTATTGCTGGTAGCAAGTTAGAATTTGGAAACTTGTATTTTCAAAAATACTGCATAGAATTTCTTTCAAATGTTTCAATGCAAAAGTTTCATCCTTTTTTCTTTTGAAGTTTTATTTGGTTTTATTGGTATTTGGGTTTATATTTTCACATTGTGTACATAGTTTGACATATTGCAGAACTTACATAGTGTGGTCTGAATGCATGTTTATCATGAATTTTGAAAACTATTGAATATGCTGCATTCTGTTACTTCTGAAGTCTTAAATAGTATCTAAATTTTGTGGGTTTTAAATGTACACAACCAAAACAAAATTACCATGTCTATGTTGAAATTAATACAACTTCTGTTATCTTTAATCTACCTTGTCAGTGATATCTAAATTGTGTTCTGTTTATGCAAAGAGCATTCATATAATGAGCAGTCATGGTGCACATTATTATTCTACATTCTGTTAGTCTGATAGTCTACGTGAGTAATTCCAACTCTTTCCTTAAATGTGACAGACTACTTGGTTGTTCAACAGAGAACCATTCTGTACTGAAAACAGAGGTCAGATGCAATTGCATCAGATCTCTCTCTTCCATTCTTTGATTCATTAGTGGGTAAAACAAGTTGCCCTGACTTTTTGGGGGTTTTTTTGCCTGTGCTCTCAATTCAAAATATTTGTGTACTCTTACCTCAATACATTACTCAAAAGAAACTGAATTTTAGCAGAGACTTTGTGAGCTTGCCACTTGTGGTTGTAGTAATACATTAGGGGGCAGAAGTGTGAGTTAGGATTTCATAAGGAGCAGTACTATATGGAGAAATAATTTAAATTCATATACTGGTTTTGAAAATTAGAAGGAGTTTTTTGAAATCATTGTATAAAATTCAGTCTCCTTTTTCTACAAAATTAAAGTGTTTGCATGTATATACTTGTGCATGTTTATGTAGCTACAAGTAATTCTTAACTAAGATGATCAAAACCTCTTTTTACATATGTTTTTTGATGACTATGTTCTATGTAGTTATGTATTTCTCTGATACTGCTAAAATTCATGTTCATTCCTGTCTTTGTGCCTACTGGAAGCTTTCATGGTCAGTGGCAATGAACTTCTTCCTATTCTGACCTCTGTAATAACAATTTTTCCCAAGCTTATTTGAAGTCTGTATGGGGCAAACATTCCTGCTTCTCACATAAGCTATGGGGAGTAATGCAGAAGGGAGGGGTGCTTTTTAAGGTGCCTCAGAATTGCTGATTTGAGGATTGCTGTATTCTTTGATTACACCCTGTGTGTGATATTGCTTGGACAACTTTTATTCACTAAAAAATACTGAAGAGTGAAAGAATGTTTATTTATATTTGACATAAAATACTGAAGTTGTGCCAAAACCCCCCAAATTACACTATCAAAAACAAAATCATTAAAATTTTATTACTTGTTTCTGAAGCATTTCTACCTTTCTTTTGGAAGAAACTGGAATTTTAAATTACAGGTTTTCTTTGTTGTGGTTGAACTGCCTTTTCCTTTCCATCTGATGAAAATTCAGTAGACCAATACTGTCCTTATTTCTGTTGCATCTCAGGCTGGAGATCCTTTGCATTTTGTTTTTACTAAAAAAAGCTTGCATTCCTGTCTTCTATTATATGGTATGCTTTGACATAAAACATGATTGAAGAGCTTTCCTTCCTTCCACATCCCCAAAGTTTAGTATTTCTAGTACATGTGTTAATTAGTACAGACTCTTCCCCAGGTGATATTATAGTTATGAAATAGTTTGCACCTTTTAACATAACATTTTCTAATTTAATGGTTTTATTCAAAGGGGGGATTTTTTCAGAATTTTTATGTTTTCTTGTTTCTTTCATGTCTCTAGCCAACAAGGACACTAGTTGTGACAAGTATGTCTTCTGAGTAAGTATTAACCATTTTAACTCTTTATTCAGCCCACTATTTAAATTTGAATGCTGATAAGTTTTTTATGCCTATAGAAAATGAAATTTATCTTTGGGATCTACACTTTATTTCATTCTGTATTCTAGCTAGAAACTTGATATGACGTTGTTATTTGCACTGTAAATGTGTGTGTTTGTTGCTGTGATGGAGACTGAAGTGGTTCCACAGGTGAGTTCAACAGAGCTTCAGAGCAGTAAAACTAAAATCTTAAGCAAGTTTTGAATTTTTTTGAGGGAAATGTGGATAGTAGTTGTATGTAGTAAAGACTTCAACCCAACACAGCCTTTTTGCCATACATTTTAATTATTTCTATTTAAAAAGTAATAATTTGAAACATCAGTTTAAAATGTTTTATTTCATATGAATAGTTACTTGCAGAATAAATATCAGTTGTAGACTTTTTAGTGATTTAGTTTCGAAATATTAGAAGCAGCTGCCACTGCATATTTTGGGGGAGAGTTAATAATTTTCTGGCATGCTCTTATCATTCTCTTAAAAGTCTTAAAGCATAAGGAACATCCAACAAAAACACAATTCCATATTTTATATTACACTTGCTTACAGTTTCTGAATTCTTTTTCAAAACTCAAGATATTTATACTACCCAAAAATCTGTTTCAGGTTTGATATAACTAAATGTTGACAGTTACATGGAAATAAATATTCAGAAACAGCACTTAGTGGCTATGCTTTCAGAAGTTTTTTGTAAAAGTTGTCAATAGCTATTAACAAGTGTACTTATATATGTCAGAAACATAAAAGAGAATTAATATTTTTCTTCTATTTAATGTGACTGAATGCTAGTAACACCAGGACTATAAAATGAGCCTCACAAGTCATGCAATGCAGAATCACTGTGGAGGAGGTAAAGATCATCACTACAGCGCAGATAGTAGGGGAGAACAGAGGCTGTGGTCTGCCTCAAAGAGGAGAACAAATATTGGCTGAGCTGGGGAAATTTATTTTTGTTTAAAGAAGTCATTAATATATTATTGCTTTCATGTTCTTATATGTTGACTTTTCCCACTACCCAATTACTATTTCATTAAATTAAATTGTCTGGGGATAACGATTGCTTTTCTTCAGAACCTTTTCATCAAGACTGCTTTTGGCTGACTACAATTGTAGGCATTCATCAGCTTGTAAGGGGGTGAAGGGAAAAAGACTGCTTCTGAAACAACTAAAGAACAGAAAACAGCCCTCCACAACATAACCCAATGGTCAAAAGCAAATTCTACTAACCAGTAGCTGCAGCCTTAAAAGTGGTTCATTAGAATTTACATTTTATGATGCATGAGTTCAATGGTTTCATGGCATTGGGCTTTGAGAGTATATTAAATGCTGCTCACTGATTCACAACCACACAGCTGATTTTCTGATTTCAAAATTCAGTGAAATTTTGGTGTAAATTTTCATCCACTAGTTTTTGCAGCTGTCTCAAATGTAAACTGGTGAGTTTTCTCTGCACTTTGTAAGACATCTTTGATTCAAGACTTGTACAACACAAATTTTTCTTCTCCTTGTAAGCAATTTTCTCTAGATGCAGGAAGAACTTAGAAAAAATTCAGGTAAAGCACGGAGCATGCAATCTGGGCAGGGCTGCCTTTATGAGTTGTGGTGTTGCAAAAACATTCACTTGTAGGTTATGTTAAGCTAAAACTAAGAAAATGAAAAGGGAATACTAAGAATTCTAGTAACAATCAAAGAAAGATACATAGCCAAGGCCAGAATTCATACTGGACAGAGGGTTAGTCATAGGATTTTTTAAAAATATCTCAACATGCAATATCACCTTCTGATTTAATTGTGAGGTTAATTTGTTGCACTGTTTTCACTATTCAAATTTTGTTTTAAACTTCTTGAAAAATAGGTTGCTCCAATTTTTGTGAAGAAATTTTTTGCAGTTTTGTTGGGATTCTGCTAAGTAGTGTTTGTTTTAGCTGGAATATTTTGGGAGTTTTAACAGACTTCCTTTCTGTGGAGTTAAATGTAGTGAGAATGAAGCAACCCCAGAGGCTTCTGGAGATGCTTGGAGTGCACTTGCATTGTGTCTATGATTAACTCAAAAGTTTTGCCTTAAAGGATAACCACTGTGATAGGTGTGACTGTGTTCAAGGTTGTGCCTAATTGCTTTATCTTGTGTTGCATGGAATTTCCAAGTTACTGTGGCAAGCAGAGGCCACCAGAATTTTGCTTTCATTTAGAGATCTTGAAGGATCATTTATAATCGTAAAAATAATCATTAATAAAAGCAGTAAATTGTTGTCATGCAAAAGCATTTCTGTAGTGATACCAAGGTTTTCATGTTTTCATAATTACATATTTGTGCTCCTGTGTAGCTATGTAGAGAGCTCAGATTAGAATTCCAGTTACAGATGGCCATTCTGGACTTTAGATCTAATTTTTTATATTTCATTATAATTGTATTTAAGGATAAGTGAATTTTTAATTGAAACATTGGCATAGATGTGTGGGTAGCAAGCCAGATAGAACTTTAGGACTTCTCTCTAAATTTAGACATACCATTATTCAGATGCTAAAAATCTGGTGCTTCCTAATGAAAAACTGTTAAGCGTGCTGTGTCTAAATGTTTACATTCCTTGGTAATATTTTTAATAGTACTACAAAAGAAACCAAGAATTAAGCTGTGTTGTGTTGGGCATTGCACACAAACAAGATAACAGATAATTCTGCACTCAAAACTTTTATTTAAACAGACAGGATAGATGTGGGGGGCTAAAGGGCTTTGATGTGCAAATAGATGTGATAATGTGATAATGGAAGAGGGTCTGGTAGGACTGTGGAGAAGTTAATAAATTGAGGGCTAGCAACTGGATAGGAAGGAGGCTTAGTGAGAAAAGGATAAAAAATGTTTAGTGGGCAAAGAAATGAGATAAATTTGAATTAATTTTTGTTGGGTGTATATGCTTTTATAATTCTGCCTTCCTCCATTCAATGTTGCATGGGCTTTTTAACTTTTTCTTCTTTTTAGGAAACAAGATATAGTAATTCAGGTCGTGAATAAACTTGGAGATTTTTTGTTCTCAAATGAAGTGTGTGAAACAACAAGTCATGTAGTTACTGGGAGTCCTTGTCGTACCTTGAATGTTATGTTGGGAATTGCTCGTGGCTGTTGGATTGTTTCTTATGAATGGGTAAGAAATGTGTTTTAACTTTACTACACAATAAATTAAATTTTGTTTGTATAGCTGAAATATCAACCATGTTTGTGTCCGTGTTACATGCAATGGTGCCAATTTTTTCAGGCTTACTTAGAATTAGTTCAATTACATGAAATTTGTCTGTGTGAAGATCTGTTAGTTAGTTAAAGTTTTTCAGTGCACAATTTAACCAAAATATTTCTGTATTGTACCTCATTATCTATTTTAGAAAGGTCCAAGGTCCTTATCTCATGGATGAGAAACTCATGTCCCATGTATTATTTTTGGACAGATTAATTTCTGCACAACATTAGCCAACTCATATTATTCAGCTTGAACTTTTTATGTCCTGATATTTCTGTTATGTTCTGAAATATGTATTATGTTCAACATTGGTAAAAATGAAGGGAAATTCTTAGGTATTTCACTGCAAGTGGGAAAAAATGAGAAATAGAAATAGTAGTGACTGGGTGGGGAACTTATATGTCAGCTCAGGCTTAAACCAACTCAACTGCTCTCTGTAACAGTAGAGATTAACCACTCAATCTTGACATTGCAGATGACAGTTTCTGAGCTTTTCTCATATTTCCAGAGCTATAAAACATAGATGTTGAAATTTATATGGAAATAGCTCTTCATAACTAAATAACTGAATAACTAAATTTCTTGGTTTCCTCTTTCTTATAAATTCTTTAAAATTTACTTGTTGGGCAGAAAATAAACTGCTGCCTTATTGTTTTCAAGATGTCTGGCACTTGCCAGTATGAAGCTTGTCTTAAATGATATATATGCAGTTATCTGAAGTTGTTGTGGTATACTTCAAGTTTTTCAAAAGTTCTTGGTGATTAATTTCCATTGGAATAGAGGGTTTGCATCTTTAGTCACCTTAAGGATCCAGTAATATGCCTTTGTGACAAAAGAAGACTAATAGCATCCTTGGCTGCATTAAGAGGAACATATTTGAGTGGGTTTGGAGAAGAACATCTCCACAGATTCATTCCAGCCTACTGTATGATTACTTGCATGTATTAATTAAATACACTGAATTATCTGTCCCACACTTAGTTTTGTATGGAGCATTAAACAAGTCACAGCGTAATTGTCACAAGTTACTTTTTCATAACAGGGTGCTCAAACATGAAAGCTGCATTCTTCCTTGAGAAAAAGCTTCAAATAACTACTAAGATAGCTAGAGAGAGACATAAGTACTACAAAATAGTTTCCTGTCTATGTACATAAGGCTGTACTGGGTAATCAGTATTCCAACAAGTGCTGTCCTAGAATTTCATTGCCCATTTTATGCCCTGCACTTCTGTGAACAAATGTGTGGTGAAAATATCTACCTATGCTCTTCATAGACCAGTATTGATTGGAAGTGTTGTTCTCCTGACTTATGGTCTACCTTGTAGACTCATCATCTATATCCCTCATATAATACCACTAAGTTGAATGAAATTGTTCCAAGGATTAGTTTGTCCCTGTAGATGTTATTGGATCAAATTCCGATGCTGTTTTCACTTATTTTATTGAGCTGCTATTTAGACAAAGTTCTGAAGTTACTAGGAGAGATGCATGAGAAAGAACTAGAGACAAATTTCAGATCTCCAAATCAAAAGTTTGTTTGATTTTATAGTATCTGCTTATCTAGAAGATTGCTACTTTGAATATTTTTAGAATTGTCCTTGTCTCTTTCACAGAGTGTGAGTCCAACTTTGCCCATAAATGTGCATTCCCTCTATTTATTTATTTAACTGAAATAAAACAGTGCTTTGAACTTTTTAAAAAATGTATTTCTTCACCTGGTTAAATCATTGAATCGTAACATGTAAGTGCATTATTGTCTTATTTCATGTTGTGTCAATGGCATCGTTTTGCCATCTTTTTACCCAAATGGTTAACTAGAAAAGAGAAAACGGAAGTCTTACCAAGCCAGAATGAGGAATTCAGTAGAAAATTAGTAAGGAAAATTTTGTCTAAGAAAATAATCTTCTTCTTTTGTTGATGCTACATAACTGAATCCTTTAAATGTAATCAGTACTACCATAAGTATTTTCACTGATGAAATAGTTCAAATTGGATAAGTAGAATAATCAATTGATCTGGAAAAATTAGTAGTACCTTATAATATGGTATTACTTTGGAGCAATGATGATTTTCTTTTGGATGATGTTCATCAGCATTTGAAGAACCTATTTACCTCTGCCTTTTGACTTGTAATGTAGACATAATTTAGGGTGAAGTGTTTTTTTTCTTCTGAGAAAAACTTAAAATTATATTTTTAAAGATGGATGTTGTAGAAATACCAAATTTACCATCAGATGTTTAATCTTCATAGATTTACATTTTCAAGATGAATTATTCAAGTACAAATACCATATGATCATTCAGCTGGATAGGTGAGAGACCTTAAATAATAAATAATGAAATAGCATATTTTCAGACCCTTTGAGCTAACTCTTTCGTAACTGCACTTTTGAAAACTTCTAGATAGCCCTTTCTTCTCAATAGAAACACACATTCTGAAGTATTTCAGCTAAGAATAATATTGTAAATCATAAATTTTTGAATTACAAGAATCTGAAGCATTTTTTGGTGTTGCTATGAAAATATAACTGGTTGAAAATTTGCCAAAGTCAGAAGCAAACTTTCAGTGACTTGGAATGGAAAGCTCTTGTCTTTGTTTTCATGAAAACTGAATGTTTTAGTGAGTGGTGACCTAATTATTTATTGCAGGACCTGTTCATGAACTCAGTATCCAATTTTCTTTTTAACTTGGAAAGTAGATACGATGCTTTTGTACTCAGTTCCAGAATCATGATAGACAAGCATTAATCCATCTTTTGTTAAGACAAACAAATTTCATTTCTAAACAAAATTCTGTAAATACTACAACAGTTGATAAAGGTCATTGTGTAGAATTGGCCTGGAAAATGGAATAGGATTACTTAATCATAACTAATCTTTTGAGTTTATATCTCATTTTAATCTATTTCGGTTGTTTTCCAGCTACTTTTGATACAAACATAATTTTGGTACTCTAAAGACGTGATGTATATGTAATACAGCACAGTACATCTGTTCTTGCTCAAGTTCATTTATGAAGAATTTCTTTTAATGTAGTTTGTCTATGAATTTTATTCAAAGTTACAATTTTCTTGGTTCGGTTAAAGTTGATTTATATTGTGATTAAAAGAGAAATTACATTAACAAGTTTATGTTCAATAAATATATGCAGCTATAAGTACAAAGCTAAGAAGCTTTGATATTCTTATTGTAAGTTGTTAAAGTAATTGTTAAAACTATACACAGGTAGCACTCTAAAATTTATAATTTACAATTCTAAGTTGCAGTCTTAACTGTATTTTCTTAAGTTACAATACTTTTCTTAGCTGAACACTGCAATGCATTATTAGGTTTTGAATGTTTTTAAAGGTTATTGATTTATTAATGTGCTTAACTCTTATTTTTATGTTTGGTATGATATAATGACTGTAGAAATTATTTTCTCATTTTGCACAGCTGTTGCATTTTCAAATATTTGATTGTTCTTTTTCTAAAATTAAACATAATATTCTTTAGATGTTTTGTAATCAAGTTTAGCAATAAGTCTAACGATATGCTGCTTTTTATTGTCAGCAAAAAAATCACTTTTCATTTCCAATAGCTTGCTAAATTGGACACCTCTCCTCACAAGTCAAACACCACTTGTCACATCACACAAGACAACAGCTTTTGTAGAAGTTCGCGTTTGGTTCCCTGGAAGTCATCAGGCATAAGATACTTTGGACTGAAAACTACAGAACTTACTGAGAAAATAATTTTGTTATGAAAACTGAATTTGCAATTTACTACTTGTAGCAACAGATTTGGGGCAAAAGAGCCCTTTACAGAAACTTATTTTCTTGCATGCAATTAGGCCATTTTATAAGGGTTACATTGCTAGTTTATGATCAACTTGTTCAACTTGCAATTTTCCATTAGGGAGCTCTAACATTGTAAAGGATAACTTTGACATGCTCAATATATATAATGCCAGTTTATTTTAAAAGGGAACATTTTATAATTAAAATTAACAATATATGTATTTATATGGCAGAATATATCAGTTATTGTGAATCAAGCATGGGAATAATTTCAGACACTGATGAAATTCAGCTTGTTCTAAGATGAATAATGACAACTGTTTAATAGTGCATGGCTTTGCTAACAGCTTAATCTATTTGAAATGGCTAGAGAGCTCTCTATGGAAAAGCTCTCTTTATGGAAAATATGAGAGAGGTAGAATTATCCTAAAACAGGGATTTGCTTTCTGATAAATTCCATATATCCCATTTTAGGGATATATGTATGCTTCTTGTTCAGTTAGCTTCTCTTGCTCTAGGAGCAACAAGATGTCTCACTGGTTGGTAACATTGCTTTTTTTGAACTTAAGGGGGGCCAGATGGCAACTACAGAAGAGACATTGTGAAGCTCAAATACCTGTAAAAGGGAAAAGTTGTTGAATTGAGTGACAGTGGACAAACTTGGCAAAGAAGATACCAGTGTTTTACCTCTGTGGGAATCTTCATGGCTCAGCACTTATAAAACCAATAAGGAAAAGAATCTCATCTTCCATCAGAATGGCTTCAGAATTTAGACTACAAATTAGGAGTAGAATGTCCTTTATGTGACTCAAGGGCAGAGCCAGTGTAGGAACTTTGTGTTTTCCCATTTTCCCATTAAGACAATGCTTTTACCAGTTGAGGGGTAGTATTTGAATACTCTCCCATGGAGCTTTTAATATTATAAACAACCATCCGCAAGTTACAATAAATTGTTCTGAAGAATATTTAGAAAATCAATCCATAAAAAATGCTGGATGGAGTAGTTTGGGGAAAGTTTTACCAATAAAAAAATAAAAATACTGTATTTCGGAAATTGGAAATACAACCATTTTAAGTAGTTTTTTCTGTTAACCATTTGGTGCTGGTCCTGATAGCAGCAGAAGTCTGCAAGTCGTCCACAGCTTTAGGATTACTAGTATCTAGAGATCATATTGATCCAGTGTTTCAGCACTCAGTTGAATACAAATGATTATGTATTTTGTAGGCAGTTAGCATTCTGCAGTCTTTTTATGTGCTCTAGAGTATGACACAGACAAAGGAGGATACCACGGAGAAAGAAATTGAGTTATTCTTTGCAGAATGATTTATATATGTAATGTGGATTCTATGCAGTACTTGCATAATCCTTGTAGTAGTAGGGGTCTATTATTGTTTGACATCTTCATTTATGATCTGGATGATGGGGAAGAATGCACCCTCAGCAAATTTGCAGATGTTAGAAAACTGTGAGAAGTGTTTGATACACCAGATGGGTGTTTCTGTTCAGATGGACTTTGACAAGCTGGAGAAATGAGCCAACGGGAACACCATGAAATTCAATGATTACTGAACTGAGAGAACAGAACTCATATATTATGACTTCCCTTTTCAAATTTTTGCTCTATGCGTTGTGATTTAAAAGAGTTTACTTTTTTTAATATCCTCACAATGTTTTAAAAATTAATATAGCTATGCATAGAAGTATGACTGATATTTCAATGGTTTGTTTTAGTTGTAAAATTTGTATCTTTCTGATTTATTGATTCTTCAGCAAATCATTTGGTTTGGGTAAATGAAATAGCAAACCAGCTATTGTAACAGCACTGTCATTTCTAATTACACATTCAAAAAGTTTATTTTAGAAATTTTAAGATTCTACTTACCATTATTTTATTTTAGGTTCTGTGGTCTTTGGAATTAGGCCATTGGATCTCAGAGGAACCATATGAGCTTTCATCCAGCTTCCCTGCAGCTCCTGTAAGTTTAATGGTCCTTTAAGCTTGTGAATCTTCTTTTATTTATCTGGGAAATGACTTGCCCTCTAAATAGGTTTTGTGAATAAGAAAGCCTACTAGAAAAATATTTTTTAAAGTGGATACTGTAAGGAGTTATTTTCTTCTTCATCCACTACTTTTTGAAGTGTGTGAAAAAACTTTGGTACATGTGGAAAATGCAAAATATTGGTTCACCAATTAACACCTGAATAAACCAGCATTTTACTGAAGTGTAAATGTACTTTAATTTTTTTTTCTGTCTGTATCTGTATACAAACTGGAGAGGCATGTTGTTGCCAAATGGAAAGATTTGCAGGTCAGGGATTCAGTTTTTTTGGTCCAATTTTTTTCCATTTTTTGGATAATGGAAAATTACTGTGGTCTTCTAGAACTGCTAAGCAGGAAAAAATGAAGCATTTTTCCTGCCTCTAATAATCATTCTCAAGTACTGAATTGGGAATCTAGTGCAAAAGTGGGTATGTGGGGACATGATGTACCTATTTAGACCTCAGTTCACTTCATGTATTGTAATTTATTAAACAGGAATTTTATTTTGGTTTTAAAACAAGTAGAATTCTAGCGGGTTGCTAGTCAGTTATTCCAATAATTTTCCCTCCACTAAATTAGTGTCTGCAATTTATTTCTCAAAGTTTCATAAGGCTTTGAAGAAAGTACAGTTAAATGGGGTTTAAGATTTATTTTTACTGTAATTTTATTAACTGTTAAGAACTTCTGTTTAGCATTCTTTCTAAATCTATAACCTATGTAAATTTACATACTCAACATGAAGCTTTATTTCATGATTGTAAGTTGTATGCTCTCAAAGTTTAGGGAAACTGTAGAAGTTATTCTCAAATAACCCTAAAGAAATTGACTATCCATTATAATTTCATCTTTTTTCATAAAATTAGAAAGTACATTGTTTTATATAACAAATACAGTAAGAATGGTAAAACTTAATGTGAAAAATAAATAAGAAGCATGTACTTTTTTCCCCTATTCTGTATTTCTATGAAAAAATCTACACTGAATTTCATGTTACGTTGCTTTGAGTTTTCTGTTTCTTTTTCAGACTACCTTGATTAATAACAAAGTGTGCTATCAGTACCAATGTACATAGCATTCTTTAGAAGTGATCCTTCTTGGAGTTGTCTTGAGATTCCATTTAGAGGTTTTATTCTTGAAAAAGATGTAAGGACAATTTGAGAGATGGCAAGAATGTAAAATTGAGGAAGGTTAGGGTTGTTGTGCTAAGGACCTGAATCACTTCTTTCTGCAATGTGCTGTTCTTGCAAAGGAGAAACGTTGGAGTCCAACGCAATACTTCCATTACCATTCAAAGCATTCCCTTATTTAGTCACTCCAATTTCTTACTGTAGCAGATACCTTATTTTTTAAGATGCAATTATTATTTGAGCATGAGTGGTGTTTTTATTTGCCTTTTTTTTTTTTTTTTTTCTTGTTTCTTTCCTGCTTCCTAAAAAGTACTTAGAGAAAATGGAAGTACATTCTAGTTTCACATACTGTTTATTTGATTACAGGAAGGAATTAAAAGTAGAGGTTACCTTGCTGTTATGTTTTAATTGTTTGTACCAAGTCCAAAGTAGTTTTTGCAGCCTTCTGTTTCCTATTATTGCCTTCCTTCTGGCATGTCCTCCTGTTGCTTCACTTTGCTGTTTGGAGTTCAAGCCATGCAATCTTCTTTAGATGAAATGTCATTTGAAGACATAGTCCCTCTAAAATTTTACATTTGTGTTGATAAATTGATCTTTTTCCCCCCAAATGAAGTCTCAGTAAACAATTGATCCATTCAATGTCTACATCAGTTTTTTGATCACTTTCCCAGAACAGTCATCAGAAAGCCTCAAATTCTATAAACTTTTTTCCAACAAATCAAAACTAGCCATGCAATATTAAATTATTTTTGCCATGACTGCTGAAATTCCAATTCTGTTCCAATGCCTGACCACTGAAATTTTTTTTCTAGTATCTAATCTGAACCTCCCCTGTCTCAGCTTAAGGCCATTTCTTCTGGGCCTGCCACTGCTGGCACAGTAGAAGAGTGACCAGACCCCACCTCACTACAACCTCCTTTTAGGTGATTGTGGGGAGTGATGAGGTCCCCCCTCAGCCTCCTCTTCTCCATCTAAACAACCCCTGATCCCACCCCCTCCTCATATGACATTTTTTCTGGATCCTTCACAAGCCTTGTTGCCCTTCCAATATCTTTCATTAAGTTAGCTTCCAGAAATATGTTTGGGTTTTTTGTTTTGGGTTAAGTTCTTCCATTGTAACTAATTCAGTCACCCTCTGAAATCAAAGTTTTACAAAAATATTAGGCAAAGAATAAATATGAGAATTAAAAGCTAAACTTAATTTGGAGAAAAACCTCCACTAAATTATTATGATGTATGAAGAAATATCTTCTCAATCTGATTTGCATGTTTAGTACACAATTTTAAAGCATATAGTAATAAAATGAAGGGGGGAAGGAAAGAGCAAAGATCACCCAGTAGAGTAATTTATTCACATTGTGCCATACATTGAAGGCCTACCTACAGAGAATTTTTAGGGAGAAGTCCTAACCTTACTGAAAAAAACCCCATAGTGTGACTTTAGATAATTTTCAGATTATTTTTCTTCCTGTTCTTAAAATGTAATAATTTGTATCTTAAGTCATAAGTGTAAATTTAACTGTATCAAAGAACATGCATATGTTTTTCAGTTAGGTTATTTTTACAAAACATATAGATATATTACAGCACCACACAATAAATGATTGTCATAGACAACCGGACATCTGGTGTTAATGCCGTTGTCTCAGTTTATAAAATACTGGTCAGTTATTTTACAGGTAAATGACAAGGGAAGAAAAAATGTGCAATCTTCATAAAAATGTATAGGAATACATGCTATATTGTAATTCGTAGGGATTTTCTGTAATTTAAAGACAGTGGCTGAAATAGACTGAAAAAATATGATTTTTGTAAATGGTATTTTCCAGGAATAAATGCAAACTATTTAAATGCTATTTGTCCTCTGTTAAACATAGTCATACAGGCTACTGGAAAAATCCTCAAATAAGTGTAAGAAGTTGTTTAGGAGACTATGGGGGAAAAGAATGTATTCCCTAACTAGGATTGAGCTAATTACAGAGCAGTATTGTTTTTATGTACATAAAGGGCACACATGACACAATAAGATAAATAGTTCTAGATCTAGCTAAGTGTTTTATATTAATGTTTAAAGTTCAGAGGTGAGGTGAAATGCATATTCCTAAAAGTACTTTAGAGTTTTTTTCACAGTTCCAGTTATTTACTAACACATACATAACATAAACGATCAGTAAAACAGAGTCCTTAAATTGTCTGACGGTTTCTTGGATGTTTTTTTTATTGAGCCATTTGGCCAAATCACTGTTATATCAGGTTGATGCTTTAGACTTTGTGTCTGGTTGAATAATACGAGCTTTAGCTGATCAAGGCGATTGCAATTCAGGAACTGTACTGAACTGACCCCTTCAGAACACTAGTGCATGTTTCTGGGCTTGAAAAAATGAGACAAGTTGCTTGGTAAAATAAGTCTTTGAAGACTATACAATATATAATTCACATAATGACAAAGCATTTAGAAATCTGCGGGCCGAATCATCATAGTTGTAGCTTTGAGCGAGTATCCCGAGCCCTTCCAGTAGTACCACTTGATCCCGTTAAACTTGTTGTTGTTCTGTCGTAATGGATAATACATTCCATTGAGGTTAGAAGGACCACATGCGTCAAACCACCATCCTGCAAGACAGAAGACAAGCATCAGCAAAAGTAATTCTCAAAATACTCTTTAAGGTCATTTTGTTGTCTGGAAATGAGAGAGAAATCTAAACCCATTTTTTTGGATTTGGAAGTGTCAGTATAAAATACTTGCCCCAAACTCAGGAAAGAAATGTATTTATGTATCAACTACATATTCTTGAACCTTACACAATACATTGTATTTTAAAATTGAGAAGGGAAGCTGTTTCAGTTTATTATCCCCATCAAACATTTCTGACAGTCTGAGGGCAGAACACAACTTGAACTATAATGATATTGAGGTGCCTTTCGTTTTACCTACTCTTTGGTAAACTCCTGTTCTTCACAGATTTAAACTCCTTTCTTAATTCTTTCTAGAGTAACTATTCAGTTCTCTGAGCAGGTCAGTTCAAAACCTTCTGGAACTTCATAAGAAGGGAAAGGAGAAAAAAACAGCCCAAATGTACTTTGTGTCTGTATAGTCCTGACTTGTTAGTGGGTCATAAGAAAAAAATATTTTTATTAATAAAATAATATTTTTATATTTCTGTTATGGTGGCGATGGTGTGTGTGTGTGTATTCTGTTTTGCAGGGCAGTATTCCAACTATCCTTTCAGATAAACTGAAGCTTTCTGTTTTTTCTTGCAGCTTATGCTATAGGAAAATGAACAATTGCTTAAGAAATAACAGGAAGAGAAGCCAAATTTACAAAGCACTTGTTTGCATTTCAGAATGTGGAATTCTAGATTAAGAAATTATATAGAATTACTTGTGTAGTTGAAGATAAAAATAGCACCTAGAACTCAAATATAACAAGTGAACAATCATTAGAAAAATGTAGATATATCTGTAGTATATCTTTACCATTTCATAACTATATTGAAATAGGGAATTAAATTCTTGTACCCTTCTGTGGCACTTGCAGCACACAGCAGCTCTTGGGGGGTTTTTCTTCTTGGGTAGTTAGAAAGAGGGCTTATGCCTAAAGAATCAGGAGCTATTTCACTGACAAGCTGAATCTCTGAAAGAGGTTTTTTGCAGAGTGCTGGGTTTTGATCTCTGAAGGTACCTCATTCCTTGGAAGATGAATTTGCTGTGTCTCTGATAAGTTCCACAATTACAGACTTTCTTATACCCCAGCTTCAGGGACTTGTTTTCCCTCCAGTTTTAACTTCTCTTGTTTTATTTTAACTAACTTCTGTCAAATGGTAAAATACTTCATCTGAAGTCACCATACTAGTATTTCTGTGTGTGAGTTTTGAACTTTCTTTAATAATCTAAATTTACTAAGTCAAAATTATCACTATTTCTCTCGTAGACAATTTCAGTGCCAATAAAAATAGGAAGACTGAGAAACATAAAAACATTCGTACCTCCTGTTAGCATTTGTGAACATTTGCAAATACATTTGTCATTGTCTGCATCCTTTGTGCTAAAATCATTTCCTGGTTGGCTTATACTACTTATTTTGCCCGCTGTCCCAGTAAGTCCTTTAAGGTAAATCCTGCAGAAGTGAAAAATGGAAAAACAGTTATTACATGGAAATTGATGGTAGTTATCTGCAAAGTAATGATGGAATAATTTGCAATAAATATCCTGTTCAAATGGTTTCGTTCTCTTTTGGACAATGTACTGCCGTAAGCTGTTTTTCAGCACAGTGTTTTCAGATGAGCAGAAACAGTCAACACAATATTCCAATGAACATGTGAACATGCCATATTAGAAGAAAATGAGAGCAAATAGATGGTAACTTCTAGGACTTTTCATACAGATCATGTATTTATTAATACTGAAAGTGCATTTTTGTACTTCAGTGCAACGGTACAAGCAATTTAAACAAAAACTTTTTTGATTCCTATTTTGTTGTTAGTACAACACAGCAATTTAGCATTACAACCCCAGATATATAACAGCCTTACCAGGAGTATTAATTATGAGCTAGTAAATGGTGTTTTAGAAGTTTCTCAATATTTCCCTTTCCACTGTCCTAATTACTCATCCTTTTCACATTGTTCATAAGTTTTAGTGTTAGCTCATCACAAGTATTTCAGTTTGCTTCAATTCCCTGGCAAGGTAAGCTTTCAGTAAGGCTGCTGCTGATGGGATCTGCTTGCATGGGTGCCAATGCAGTCTCAGTGGGGAGAGACAGGGCACTGAACTGGGCAGGGAAATTACACAGCTATTCCTGTGTTGCCTTGAACTGGAAAGACTTGAACCCTCTGCTCCCATAGTATCTTTTTGGTGATTGCATTTCTGTATCAAATAACTCATGCCTTCTCAGAGGCATGTTTAAAGAGGAGATCTGACTCTCTGAAGATAATTAACTGGTCCCCCAATCAGTCTTCATCTTGCATGTAATTCTCTGCTTATGATAAAAATCGTCTTTGGTAGTTTAACAGATTGTTTTAACCTATTTTGTATTTCCTATTTTAAAATATAATTAATTCATTTGTTTATATTCATTTAGGTTTCAAAGAATCAGCTCATTACAGATTTTCTTCTAATTATTTTTTAAAAAATCAGGTTTTTTCTTAAGATGAGGTCAAAATTATGTAAGCCAATTTTTAACATAAATGCTGTTAAAGGTTTCAAGTATAATGGGTCTTCAAATATCACCTGAAGTCTAATATAAGCATGGTATTATTTACTTATTATTAATTATAATTTTTTAAAGATACAGCTTAGTATAACATAAGATGAGAAGCTGCAGATGGAAATTGAAATGAGATGTTCTGACTGGATATCAGAAAAACTTTTTCACCATGAGGAAAGGTTGTGCCATCTCCACCTTTGGAGGTTATCTGGACCCAGAAGAAAAACCCTGAGCAAGCTGGTTTGACTTCATAGTTTTGAGATCAGGAAGTTTGATTCAAACAAAGTCCATTCTGATCTCAGTTTAATATAAAGAAATTTCAGTTTTATGGCCTAACTCATAATCTTTCCAGCATTCAGAATGTATTAATCTTTTTAATGTAATGGATCACAGACTCATAGAATTTTTTTTAGTTGGAAGGGACCTTAAAGATCATCTAGATCCAACCCCTTTGCCAAGGGCAGGGACACCTTCCACTAGAGCAGGTTGGTCAAAGCCCCATTCAGCCTGGCCTTGAGCACTGCCGGGGATGTGGCATGGAAGATGTTCTTAACTGAATACTTTTTTTGGTTTTTTTCTTTTTTATAATGTTAAATATATTTTTAAACCACTCCATTTTATGATTAATTCCTTGTTTGGTTGCATATTGTAATAAAATTGCTTTTACCTTCTCAGTTTTCAGTAATTATCTTTTAATATTGTAAATGGACAAAGGTAATCACCCATTTTGCAAAAGTTGCCTTTCTAAGTATTTTAAGCACTACTTTAAAAAAATCTCTGCTGTGGATTCTGACTGTTTCCAGATGAAATAATATTTACTTTGGAGTTGAGACAACTAAATACTACGAAGGCATTAAGATCTAACATTTTGTGGGAGGAAAATGCTAATAGTTTTAAATTGCTTTGTTTGCATATAAGACCTGAGATGAAATAACAGCATCAGTTCTCTCATGTGTCAGGTGGACTTTATTTACAACAAATAGTTATTAGAGATCTTGGAAAAATTCATCTAAATGTAGACAGTTTTTCTGTCCAGTCACCCAAAGCTCCATGAATCTGTAAGACTCTTACAGAGAAACATTTCGTGGACCATGTAGTAGGAAAGCATCTGATATACTGTGAAGTCTTTAGGTTCTTCTATAATAAATCAAACTATTTATTGCACTTACACAGAGCCTGGTGAATGAACTGTGAACTGCCCATATATTTCAGCTGTGGCTGATACTATTTCAAAATGTGTTATACTATGATACTATTTAAAGTGTGTAATACTATGATAATATTTATATAAAATATTTATTTAAAATTTGTATTATTTCTTATTTTAACCAAGAATTAAGAAGAAGTTGAGAACCTTTACATTTTAGAGGATCAGAGCATAAATCATAGCTCCATTAAAATTTGGTGTTTAAATTGACAAGTTAGTGGTGGGTGAAATGCACATTTGCTCCATATTCACAGATAGGAGAGTTATTGAGAATCTAAGCCAGTGGCTCATGGAAGGATAAGGCCACGTCACCTCAGTGTGTTCTTTATGACGACAGAACAGTTTCTAGAAGCCACTGACAAGGAAAATCCTTGCAGTATAATTCATCTTAGTCATCCACCTTCCAGAAATGCATTTATTGCAGGGAATCAGGATTTGATAGCAACTGCAGACAGGTTCCTATTGTCCTAATGACTGTGCACTGTCAGCCACTATATTGGCACATGTATCCTATCTTATTCCATACTATCTTGTCATCTTTGCATTTTGTGTGTTATACTCACTCAGGTTGCACTAGTAAAATACACGTTTTTCTCTGCAAAAAGAAATTTTTTAGACAAGAGATGAAAAATGGAGAAAACATATTCTGAGTGAACTGGAAAATAGTCATAATTTGTGTGAAATAAGGCCATACATCTACACAGTTTAGAAAGATTACTATCAGAACTTTTTAAAAATTAGATCTGATTTTTCTGCTTACCTGTATTTTTGTTCTTCACTTGCTAGAGAGAAGTGGTCATACAATGAATATGCCTCATTCCCTTCCCAGTCTTTCAGTTGTATTTTAAGAACATAACGCTTCTGATTAGTCAGTTGAGAGACAAACTCATTTCCCAGCCAGTACTCCCCAGCAGGATCACCAAATCCCTGTAATTTAAGTTGTATATTTAAATAGCTTTGCTTGGGTGGGTTTTTTTCCTTTGAGTTTGAAATTACCACTTTA
Organism: Brachypodius melanocephalos; assembly: GCA_013398615.1. NCBI lineage: Eukaryota > Metazoa > Chordata > Aves > Passeriformes > Pycnonotidae > Brachypodius > Brachypodius melanocephalos. The sequence continues at coordinate 209,479 of VZSR01003806.1, read as the reverse complement.
TCAGTTTTAAAGTTTAATCGTTTTCAGCCTGTCAACTAAGAATTTCACTGTGTCCATGGAGATCGTTGGTCTGTAATGTTTCAATAAGTTGACTTCAGCAAGGACAAGCTCAGGAATATGAAACAGTGAATCAATATTACTTAGTAGATTTGGAGCAGTTCCTACTGTTGCCACTAGAAACACAAATATAAACAACTCAAAAAATGTAGACATATGATGGAACAGTTGATTAAAAAAAAGTAAGGTTTCTCTTTAAAAACAAACATCACACTTGCAAGTCTGCTTAGGCAAACAACTTACACTACTCTGACATTTTCAAAATGAGCATGTGAGGACAAAGACAACTTTTTAAAGTTGCTTACATTCTAAGGATGCTATTAATGTAACTTTAACATATTAGATTTCAAATAATAATAACAGCTGATATTAAGGCTTCAGAGAACATTGTTTACCATCTTGTACTCCTTCCATGTCCGGTGGAAGTCCACACTGCCATCTTCTCGTTTCTGAATAACTGTCCAACCTCCTCCAGCAGTTTCCATGTCACAGTAGGCCTACCAGAGTAAGCATGTAACAGCCTAAGTGCATGCAATCCACAGCAAAACAAAACCAGAAATCATGTAATTTGCATCATTCTATATAGTGGCAAGTCATGTGCAAAATATGAGTTAACCTAAAAATGCAAGTTTTTATAGCTTTCATATGAATCAGCTGTGGTTGTCCACAAATAAATGTGATTCCTCAGTATATATCACACTTAACAGAATACCTTAACAAATGACACCTTTCACTTCTCCATCTTTTTTTGTGAGAGATCCATTCAAATTTCCCATGCCTTGTCAGAGTATAGATACTGTTAAATTCAGGCAATGAAGGAACTGAATTATATTTTTATTATCACAGTCATTGTTCAGTGCCCTTGCAAATGGTTTGACCCCAAAGTTAAATCTAAGTGTATTATCTGAAAATTGTGTCTTAAAGCCATGTTATTATACAAACTGCAATGAACATCTTCTGTGCTTGAACAAAAAGTAATAACTATAAGGTGTTTCCAAATATTCATAAATCACCTTTGAATTTATCAAGCTATTGCTAAAAATTTGAAAAGACTGACATGTGATAAGCAGTTCACTGAACTCAGGTTTAGAATACCCAATAAGTGCATCCCTGGCATAGTAAAATTCAAGTTACAGATGACTTGTTCAATCAGTCTCCCAGATTAAATCACTGAAGTGTCAGAGGTGAAAGGTATTACTGAAAGTGCCAATATACTAAGGCAATGCTGATGGGAAAAAAGTCTTTTGAAAATTAATTGAAATTTTGGAGTGATGTTTGGAAGAAGTAGGGGATAAATTAACAATAAAATTTTGTGAAAATGAAAATATCTAGTACAATTTTTCTTGAGAAAGGATTTCAAATTGTTGCATTTATTTCTGCTTTTCTGAAACAAACAGAACTTATACTAGAGAGGGAAAGTCAGTGGAGCTAAGATGGTGTAAAGACAGTACAATGATAGGCATACTGAAGTCAGTATCTCCTTAAAATTGCATGTTAGTACCAATAATGTCTTTAAGAAAGATTTGAATTTATTGTACAAGTATTTCTGTTTGGAGAATTCTCAGTTAATGTTTTCTTGTTTGGAAGTTTAATTTTTTTACCACTTTCTGCCAAGATGCTGAAGTTCAGAGCCTTCTTCAAAATCACTTCACATATTTGAAAGTTTTTGAATTCTATTTTGAATATTAAACTACATTAACTTCTAATCTGTATTCTAGATTTTTCATCCAATAAGTGAAGTTGTGTCTTCCCATCTATAGTAGTATAGGCAAGATCTGACTTCTTACACTTTGATAGCATATTTCATCTGTAGAGTCATTAAATAATTTTAAAAGAAACTAGGCAAGTCTTTCATTATTAATTTGGATGTTTCCTTTTTTGTTTAACAGTTCTCTCAGTAGTCTTTACTTCTTGCCCAACAGCTGCTTGTCACAATATGCCTATAAATGCCCCAAATCATGGCTGGGTGACACTGAAGCTGTAATGTTGTTTTCATCCTCTTCTATGGGAGACTGTCTTCAATGTTAGTGTTAGCAGATTTGAGATCTTTGAACTGTTATGCATCCTGGAAATTCATTGAAAAAGTATGACTTCAGAGAAGCCAGTTTCCTTCTGTGCTATGGTTGTGTTATGTGTGTCATTTGGGGTTGTCAAGTGTGCTTCTTACTAAGTTTTCAATATAGTTGGCTCTTTCAGAATATGTGTATTGTACATATGTTATACACTCACATCTATACATTTATATAAAACACAGTATTTACAGTTCAAGCAGTGTAATATATACTGTTGAAAGGCATCAGACCTTTGAAAGGAAAAAAAAAATCCTTACAGCTGCAAATATCAAATATATTAGTGTTTCAACAGGCTGTTGCACATTGGAAATCCAAAGCAGATACTGTACTTTAAGCTTGCATTAGACTCTGTTCAGTATCAGAAAATCACAAGATATTCAGTTGGAAATTTTTAGGAAAGATAAAATAAATAAGGAAAAGAGTTGGATAAGGGATTATTTTTTAAAGTATGTCTTGTGAATGGAATTTAATTGAAAGCAGCAACCTCAGTTTATACTGATGTATGCAACTCCTTACACCTCAAAGTCTGTATTTTGTTTGGCTTTACTAACATATGTATTTAATGATTGGTAAAAGTTTGATAATAGTGTATAAATTCATTTAGTTAAAATAAAAATTCTCTTCAAAGGAAAGGCTGAAGATGAGGTATCGTAAGAGAAGATCAATCTGTTTTAGAAGGCTAACTCATGATGTGTAATGCATATGTGAACACTAATTTCCACAGAGGGCTATGAAGAGAGATACTAGGAATGGGCTAAAGCAGATGTAAATACTTTTTTAAAGCATCAATACAAGTTAAAAAGCTGACTTAACAATGATCAAATATCACTGGTTGTAGATGAAGTTGTTGACTCTGAAGCTTCACCCCACTTAAAACAACAGTATAAGCAGGCAAATGGGAAACTGTTTCACTCTTCTCTGAAATATGTAATTTTTAACTATGTATAGTGGGAGGCCATGTATAAATTTATTTGAGCCATGGGTTCAGTCTAATATTGCTATTGTAGATGGTAATTAATGCTTTTGAATATTATGTGCAATTTCTTCTACACCTATCGTCTAAATTTCAATTTAGTTGGAATTAATACTTTGAAAAAATCAATGCCTTTAAATAGCATTTTATTTTGTTCTAATGGGATTAAAATACAAATAGTGAATGACTGTGAATGTCTATCATAAAATATTCCTGTTACAGGCAGTATCAATTCTTTAAGTGAATGGTAAGACAACTAGCTTTAATAGACACTATAAATTCTTTGAGATAAATGCTGAGGTACTGCAAATTAGTTCCCAAAGGAAAAAACAACTCACTAGGAACTGAAAAACATAATGAGAAACTGAAGAAGAGATGACCATAGAAACTTCATGTAGATTTTTCATACCAGTAAAATTTTTTGAAAGTTTACATAAATTTGGGAGTATAATTTTTCCATACCAAAAAAAGTTCATGTCAATCAACTCTAAGTTTTTGTCTTAACACCCATTACTAGAACAGAATTTTTCTGACATTTCAACCTATTCTAGGTTTTATATTCAAAAGAAAGATATGTAACATTTCATAAAACTAGTAAAAATAGATACCAAGATTAGGCAGGCAGCAGGAGTCTTCAAACAGATGCCAAAAAGAATAAAGAGATTAGCCTCTCAAGTTACAACAAATTGGAACGAAGGCTATTTGATGTATCTTGTGAACTGCTTCAGTACTTATATTTCTAGCAGCTGTAGCACTGTAAGAGGGTATTTGGGGTCTAAGTGTTTTCAGACCTGCTTTGTGAATGGTAAGGCTCAGGCTGAATTATCAAGATGAAGAGCCACTGCAGTTTTTCAGCAAAGCAAGTGCAGTCGCTACATCTTTGCAGTGATCGTTTGCATCACTTTCGGCTGCTGTCTGAACACTTTTGAGTCATTATGTCCAATGATGTTTGTATTCCAGTATCTCTGTCTCCTAGAGATGTGACTAGATAAGAACTACAGTCTAATTAGTTCATGAGGTTGCTGTAAGCATAAAACTTTTCGTAGTTTTGCCTCTGCTATTTTTCCTTGTGTCAGCAGTCTTTTGCTATTTTCCTCAGTGTTTTTAAAAGGACTTAGCTTTTGTAATGGTGCAGAACAGGAAAGTTTGAAAATATTAATGGAATTAAATAATTGTTTTCCTCTCAGTTGTCATATGCAATTCCTTAGATTTGGATTATGATGGGAGACAAATTAGTAATGTGGGATCAGTTACAGATTACACAGAAGTTGTTTATAAGCCTGGTGGGAGGTCAGAAGGTGTTACAAGAGGAAAAGACAAAAACATAAACAGCAGTGCAGCACTTTTGGCAAATAAAAAAGGTCACTCTGTTTCCTGGTCTTAGTAGCTATCCACATCATAAACAGTTGAAAATGGTGTAACATGCTGATTGTCCCTAACCTTCACTTCCCTTGACAACTCCTCTTATGCATTTATATTCATATAAAAAATCAGCATCAGGTTAAAACTTTTTAGTTTCTTATTTTCAATGTCATACGGTAAGTAAAACCTTCCCTGTCTTTTTTTATCTGAAATAGGAAGAATAAGATGTTAATTCTTTAAAATTATTAAATGACTGCTTTAATACTAAGTGAATTATTCCATTTTTACTCCTTTTTTAAGCTAGTAAATTACCAGAATGTGTATTTGCATTAAGTATTTTAAGCCTCCATGTTCAAATGTAAAGCATTTACTATTTTATAGTCTAGTAAATACCTAGTTTTGTACTTTTGAAAATGCAGTGTTAAAGTTAATGACAAATTTTTATTCTGTAATATGTCATGCACTTCTGTCTGCTTTTAGAAAATATTCATGATCTGTTTACTATATTTGACAGTAAAATTAAAACCAAAGATAAAAGCTTGAGAAGTCATAGTAAGAGATCCAAGGAATGTAAACCTTCCTGAGTTGTCAAACAAACACTGCTGCATTCTATTACTTTAGAGATGCAGTAGCTTTCATCTCCTTTTGCTTTTAAAATTGTGATTGTAGATATCTATGCTATTTAAATGCCATTCAGCTTCATGCATAATAAAACACTTCATTGCATCTTATGTAACTAATTGTCTTGTGAAATGGATATATTTAGACTAGATTATTCCAAAGGAAAATTATCTTTTTTTTTTTTTTCCCAAGAGAAGCAGACTGCAAATAATTTTTCTAGATTATATCTACAAAAATTACAGGTTTTATCTACTGTATTTATAGATCTTACCCAAACAAATTGCTTATTTCCTTTAGCTGAGAACTTTGTGAGTGTAAAGATCATAGTCTGGCTTGGGCTAAATGAAGTTCTGGCACTTCAAAGGCTAGTCACTGGTGAATCTTCATTTCTAAACCTTTGCTTGAGAAAAAAAATGCTTTCTCTGTCAGAGCTTTACCAATTGCTTTTCCACATTGCATCTCTTTTTCCACTGTTTTTTTTTTATATTTTCTGTTAATTTTTCTGATGTAATAAAGTAAAGCCATAGGAATTCTGTAAAATATTTCAATTTTTAGTGTAAAGGAAATAGCTACAGTAGAAATCAGAAAAAAAAACATCATAAAATTATTTAGTGTTTGTCTGAGAAATATATTAAGCATTTTTTTTATATTCATATGTCACTTAGCCTCTTCAGCCTGCTGTACCTTCATCATGTGAGCCCCACTCCTCTGAATGCTCGCTCCAGGTTTTTGATTCTTTATCCTCACAATCCACCTGGGACTTTTCTCCCTTTCAGATTCTGTTGATTGTTTCAACCGAATTATACTGTCTGAAGCTTTATGATTTTATTTACTTAAGTAGATGGAGCATCTCTGTCAGGTATCCAGTGTATCATCCACTGAGTGTCATTTTCAGCTCCGGGTCTCTACTACAGAGGTATGGCATACTGCTTTAACTTAAATTGACACCGAAGTTCTTTTCAGTTAAACACATAGGGGAAAAATATCCATAGAAGAATTTAAACTGATCTAGTGAAACCTCTGCAAACTCACCTTTTATATGAATCAGTAGTAGTATTGTTCAAAGCAGTATTTTCCAGAAAAGTCCTCTCTGTTAGACAGTATCTAATTGTTAATCTAATTGTTACACAAATGTCCTTAAAACTCTGTGATACGAAGAACTGAAACCCATATATGAGTCCAGTACTACTAGACTGCTTTCATGAGTATGAGTCCATGAGTAATCTTCCATGCCCCTCACTTCACCTCCTTTTGCCACCTGAAGAGCCTTGGGCATATGAAGGAACTAAGACCATAAGGAGACAGGAGTCTGCTGATCATACAGAGCAACTCTGTTGGAGTTAGAGATTTTATAAAGAAATAACAGTACCTTATTTATTTAATTACATTAATTATATGGAAAAAAATAATGAAATTCTGGCATGATGAAGCAATCAGCAAAACATTACTCATTTCAACTAAGCCAAGATTTCACCTGAAGGACTTTTTTCTTCCTGTGAGATACTCACATCGAAGAATGATGAAATGCTTGTAAAAAAAGTTTGTAAGTAGTAAACTTCACTATTAACTAGCCTTTAAAATAACAGATTTGCCAGCTTAAATAACCTTTAACATGCAGTATGCCTAAGTAGCTCTTTATAGATATCCTACCTTCTTCTCTTGTGCAGTGTTTGAAACTGTTAAAGTGTAGATTCCACTTGTTGTCAGTCCAGATTTGAAAGCTTCAGCACAGTCTTTAAAGCTGATTTGCTCCTCTTTGGCTATGAAGTTGTTCTTAGCTGATAAAAGTACAATAGAAATTGAAGTCATTAAGAGGAGACGAATGAAAGTTACTAAAAATCAATTTATGGCGTAATTGGCTTCAAGCACTTCCAAAAAATATGTCTGGTCCTGAAAGAAATGACAGCTCAAGGTAGTTATTATGTGTGTTGTTACTTTGTATCATTTAGAAACATTATTCTGCTAGGACTGTGGTTGTTTGATAGGTTGAAAAGTGCCAACACTTATTAATACCTTGAATGAGAAAACTCAGGATATTGCATCTCATTCAATTGAACAGTTTCTGCTTCCACTCATTGACCTGGCTCCTACATGCATCAAAACCTATGCATGCATTAACTACTATTATGTCCACACCTAAGTAGCAAATGATTATGTTAATAATGACTTTTGGCCACTACACTTATATTGTGAACTGAGTTATGAAACCTTTTATAATGTAGCAGACTGGTAGAACTTCACTTAAAAAGTTTTAAGTTGGTTTTTTTTTGCTCCTGTGCTGAGCAGGAACAACTTTGTAGGTACCAAGCTGAAGCTTGGTAGCTCAGCCCAACTCGTTAAAGAGACATACCTTCTGGAATTCATTTGTGTAAAAAATACATTTTCAAATGTCTAAGCCTTCTTAGTCAACAAAATAAGAATTCAGCCTTAATCTAAGGCTCATCTTTTTGTTCAGTTCTTTATTAACTATGGAGGTTGGAATTTCCTGGCATTTCGCCTGCTGACTGATATTTCATATTTGACCGTTTTGGTTGGTTCTGTGTATTTTCCCTTTTAATTTAATCTAACAATCTCAGTCAGTTACTAAAAAGGTTTAGGTGCCATATAAATACGTGCTTATATTACAGGGCTTATTATGTTCTTTTTAGCCTGCTTATCCATTATTTACCTGTTTAAGTGCTTTGCCTTAAATAGAAAAATAACACATTCAGTGTTTTAATTGCTTTTCCACACTCTATTGTTTGCATACTGTCTTAGAAGCTTTCCCTGCTAATTTTGTCTTTTTGGCAAACACTCATTATTTTTTCCACTCTGGGTTTAATGGTGCTGTAGCCAACATGACTTTGACTTGTTTACTTATTTGTGCACTAGCATAGCAGATAACATCAGCAGGAACATGTACAGCCTTGGTATTTAAGGGAATAGCGTCAGTTATTAAGACAAAAAACCTTGGAATTTACTTTGTTTAGAAAAACCTACAACCTATGTTACAATAATAACATATAGAACAATACTAAAAGTGAGAACTTCCAAAAACCCTTTTCCTTTTCTGTGATCAACCTTATGGTAATGTGTCTAAGACCACCTGTACTGTCTTTTAAGTTCTAATGACAACTTTTAACATTTTTTCCCAGTATTTAATTTTAAATCCTTTCCTTAGGGGTCCTGTATGGTTGTGTATTTTCAGGCCTGAGAACTTTACAGGCAACTGTGCCAGATTCTACAGTCTTTTAGAACATCTTCTTAATCTGTCCAAGTTCCATACCAGACATTAAATTCAAGGCAGGGAATGTTTAAATCCTGTATAGCCATAACTTTCAGTTTATGGATTGTGTGAGTTCTTTATGGAGCACGTGAATCTGCATAAATCTGGAAGCTATGCTTGGTGGCTATGATTTGTTGCAGGGTTGTCAGGCATTTAGGGGTGAGATTAATGCCTATAAAATTTGCTAGGCTGAGGGATTTTTAGGATGAACAAAGATACCTTGGTGAAGAACTTGAGGGAGTACCTGCTGCCCTGGCCTGGTGCTTTCTGGTTTGCGGGGGGCTAAAAACTATGCCTGTGCTTATTCCTTTGCCTTTGGTAGCCACTATAATTTGTCCTTTCTTTGATAAACTCCATGTGCATAATGCAATGAGGGGTGGCAGAAACCATCTCTGTGAGCCAGGAAGAAAAGCAGCAGGCCTACAATACACAATCTCACCTAGATATGTGGTCAAGGGAATGTATAGTGCCACATATGTGAATGCCATGTGAGGTGAATAATCCTTGGTATCTCTGTATTTTGTTGAACAACTGGAGAATTACTTAAGAAGATAAACCAGAGAAGTTTGAATGTTGAAAAGAAATCACATAAATGTGGTTGTTTTACCCACTCCCTAAAAAGTAGGTTAATTAACTCAGATGCAGAATTTAAGGCAAAAAATAGACTTTTTGTGAAGTGTGTGTCAGAACTAGTTGTGAGACTATAGGTACCAATGTACACATTAGGAAATAGCACTGAAATGAAATAAGCATGTCTGCTTTAACTTACAGTTTGGTGCCGATATCATAGTAAGCAAGCTGTGAACCGTCTCCATCAGATCATGTTGCTGTTTTTGCAGAACTGAGTTGTTTACTGTAGCTGTAACTAACTGTTTTTCTAGTTCTTCTATAATAGAATTCTGTCTGGCTACTAGGACTTGAAGCTGATCTTTTTCATCTTTTATTGACTTCAACTGAAGCATGTGCTTGTCTTCCATCTCAAGAACCCTTTTTTCTAAAAAGCTAAATAAAAGATTACAATTAGGGTCTCCAGAAAAAATTTTGAGCTGATGTCAAGAGAATCAAGCATGTTGTATAAGTTTCTTTCTTCATAAACACTCAACTTCATTTTCTGATGCTATGCAAGCAGTAGACAACTAAATGAAATTTTAGTTTGATGCATAGGCTTTAATGTATTATATAAGTGCACTAACACACAACATTATCTACTACAGTGTCTATTGTAGGCTTCAAAAGTGTAATAATTGGGTGTTTGATAATTCAACATTATTAAAGGAGAGATAAAGTGACTAAGTTTTCATGGGTTTACCCTATTAAAATATGAAACTTATTTAAAGATGTAACTATGAACATTTCAAATATCCTATATTAAAATACATACTTAACATAAAAGTTATGGCATTAAGACAGGGAAACATGGAAATAGTTACTTGAAGATGGGTTACCCTTCTCCAGTTTTGGAGCTGGTATTATTAGGGAACTGGCTTGGAACATTATTTCACTGCTAATTGTTCTGATATTGACTCTGAGAAAGCTGATATTAAAAGATGCATAGCCAGGAGAGAGAAGTTCACCTAAAATCCATTGCTGTTACTGGAAAAAAAACCATCCTGAATCTTATATATAATTATGTTTCGAGCAGATTAGTTCAATGCAGATTGTATTTTGTTAGGTGAGAAACAATGCTTTTGTGTTTTATGTGGATGTTACAAGGGTAGTCTAAAGTCTGCTGAGTTGAACACCAAAAACTTGACCTTTTGAAAATCAGTATTTCCTTTGCTTTCCATTTGATAAGGATGCTTGTTTTTCTTTAGTTGGTAGATAAAACCTTTAGGGAACATACATAAATGTAGTAGAGTAGTGAACAAAAATGTCAAAACATGTCTCCTGGGTTTCTTAAGCTAACTCTTTCAAAGAAAGAGCACTTTGCACATATGGTTCTCATTGAAAAAACATTGCTTTGAAGGAGAAAAGTTACTGTTATTGCTGCTTTTAGATTCCTCTGTAAACTATTTATTGCCAAAAGTAAAGTAAGACTGTGGTGATACGGAAACGAAACTAGCTGAAAAAAGGTACGAGCCTTTGGACCACAGCCGAGTACTGAGAAGGATAGGAGTAATTGTTGGATATTGGTCAATTTCAAAACATTGACTCTTAAATGATTAGTGCTTTATTTTTCTCACTACATTAGATAATTGTAGCAATAGCCTGGTTAATCATTAGGATAGCTGTGTACCACACAAATAAAATTTTGCAAATGTAGTTACACTCAATTAGTTTGAATCAGGTTAGATCAAATTCATCTGGATAAGTCTAAAGAAGAATATAAATTGGGTACAACTGAAGTGCAGCTTTAGCCTTAAGTTCCTCATATAAAGGAGAACTGTAGATAGTGAAGAACAATATATAAACAGAATACAAGAATAAACCTGCATGAATCTCCTAGGCTTTAAGTAATATATCACCTTTGTAATGAGTGGGGGTAACATTTTGTAATCAGTTTGGAGAACTTGTGTACAAACCTTTATTTTCCTATTTGAGTACATCTGTTTCTAAAACTAGTAGAAGGGTACTTCATGGAGTAGCATTTTATTGGGCTGTGCAAACTTACCTGTTTTTTTCTTGTAATTTAGTTATCTCATTCGTCTGATCTGAAATCTGTCTTTCTAGTTTGTTTGTGGAAAGAGAGTGTTCCAAAAGCTGAAGTTCAAGTCGGGTTGTCTGGTTTAATACCTAAAAAAGATTACAAAAAATACTTCTCTTAAGAGACTTCTTTTAAATAAATTGTAATTTTGTTAGGTTGTGAAATCATACAAATCTCTATGTACACCTATGATTAAAAAAGAATTTTTCAATACTCAGTTTAGGCACAAATGTTCTCAGAATCAGAATGAAGAATACAGAGAGTTGCACTAATATTATTATTACACTACTGTATATCACTGGGAATATTTCAGTAGTATGCTATGTTTCTGATGAGAGTTACTGTGTACTTTAGCTTTGTTGATATACCTTCCCCTCTGTTATGATAATTCTTATTTCATTACTGGAACTGTTATGGTTGTGGCTCAAAGAATGCGTTGAGTTGTTTTCCCCATTTGGTGTTCAAAGTAAGCCTCTCACTCACTGAAATCTTGGCACAGTCCTGAAATCACTTGGTAGTTCTCTCCTAGCTATTTTACTCAATCCCAAATTATATTTTGAAGTGTTTATCATGTGAACCACACTTTAGTCGATTCATTCTTTGCATTTTAATATTACCTTTTCTCTATGCATTGTTTACAATTTATTTGCATCTTTAAATGAAGAAAGGTAGATACTAGGAAACATGTAGGATACTCTACGGTTTGTATTGCATTACTTTGAGGGAAGTTTTCTAGAAATATTTTCTCATTGTTTCAGAATAACTCTTTTTAATTCAACAGAATTTGGCTTTCCTTGACAGGAAGAATTGATTACTCATGTCCTTCATGTTAAACAGCCATTCAGGACATGATTTCACACTTAAGTGTAATTGAAAACTATTGCCAAAATTAAGTGTCCTTGAGAGAGCAATTGTTTGGTTAATTTCCTTATGTTGCTAATTAAGCTCTTAACCCAGTCACCAGTAATTTCAAGCAGAGAAGGAAAGTTACAGTGATGATTTTCTTCCTCTAAGCACAAAATGATTGAGTAATTTCCATAAAGACATTACTGTGAATAAATACATTCTCTCAACGTTTGCAAAATATTAGGCTCCTGAATAATACAATGAAACTTGAACTCAGTATGCCTATGAGCTATGAATTACCAGTTTATCAAAGAGTTCACAAAGTCTTGATTTAGATTTAAAAGGTAACTTAATTCATTGGATGAATTCTACAGATAGTAAAACATCTAACAAGGATTTTAGGTTTTGCTAACTTTTTATATTATACAAAATATTATGTGCTGCATGATATATCCATTATTTGTTTTGGCAATTATAGATCTTTATCTTCCTACCATGTCTGCAAATACTACAAATACATACCACTCTGCACGAATTGGACTTGTCTTTCTACTATCTGCATTCTGTTTAACAGAATGTTTTATTGTACTTAATGCTTTTCAATTAAAACTCATTTGGTTTTGTTTGAAGTTAGCAAATGTACAGTAGACAGGTTTACTTCTGTGTAAATACACTGTTCTAGCAGCCTCCTAATTTCTTTTTTCTTGATTAATCTCAGATTTGTTTATGTATCCCTTTGTTAACCATAATACATAATAACCATAATACAGTGCATTGTGCTGGAAATTAATTGTCCCACTTAGAGTTATCTGTGAAAATGTTAATTAAAAAGACATAGTTCTCTTGATAATTAAAAAAAAATAAAAAAAGGAAAGAGTCTAAAAAAGCAATTAAGCTGGTAAATGGAACAAAGATAGTTTAAAGAGACTCGTTTAGCTAAGATTAGTAATGAGAGGGCCTAGCACACTAGGACCCAACTGATGCCTGGATATAGTATAGTAGTTTTAAATACATTCTCTTTAAAGATTAATTTGCCAATTGTCTTTCTAGACTTACTTAAAACACCACTGTAATGAAAATCACCCAAGTGACAACACTGCTGTTGGGATGGAACTATTTATTACCAAATACTAATGTTTCCTTTAAGTTGTGTAAAACTGGGGGTCGTAACAATTGACTTCTAATTGTTGAACAGAAGTGTGTAACACTAAACAGCGTTAAATGAATGGCTGTCGTATTTGGGAAGCAGAAGCATTTTGAGGTTGAAATTCATTACTTACTTGTGCTTCAACATCTGTTAATTTGCGGGTCTGTTCAGCTGTTTGATTTAGCAAGTTTGTGCCTATTTCAATCATTACTGCAGTCTGGTTCTGCACTGCAGTTTGCTGGATCTCTACCATTTCTTTCTTCATACTGTCTTGGATGTAATTCTCAAGCTACATGGGAAAGGAAAGAGAGAAGATAGTTGCATTCTTTAAATGTTGGAAAGGGGGTAGTACAATAAGCCTGCTGGCAGCCGTGCTAAACAAATTTGGTCCTTGCCCTTGTCTGTTATGTATTTATGTTAAGTTTCCCAATGTTAAGCTCTGTGAGAGGAAGACCAAATGTGACAAGGAATGTGTGGCCACTCATCTTCTAAAGGCAGGAACAGAGATTTGCAGGAGTTAGGTAGTGGGTACAGTGATGAAAGTGCTTGTGGACACTTGGAAGCCTTTCTGCACTACTGCTCCCACCATTGTAACCATCAGAGGAGCTTCACCAGCTTTGGCAGTGGTGGGAATTTTTTAGAAGATAAAAGTTTAGGAGTTTAGTCATCTTCCTGTATTTACACTTAACTATTTTAAACGCATTTTTCATCACATGACTGGAAGTCAAGAGAAGAGGTCAGATGTCATTTAACACTGTTATGTGTGCATTTTTATCAGAGAGAATTTCAAATAAAGACACAGAACAGTAGAAAAATCTATAAATACTTTAAATGCTTAATATTAAGGAATGCAAAAGTTGTTTAAAATACTTGACTCTGAAGTAATTGTTGTCTAAACTAATAAGGCTTTTTTAGTAGTCATTTTATAACAGAGTATCCTGCTTTCAAGGAAAGTGAGGAGAAAATAAGTAGCAAAGAGAAAATTTAAGTAGCCTTTTGCATAAATCTTTCTTTCTATCTGTCTGGATTATGAAAAAGCAGTCTGATATTTCTTCACACATCTTTATTTCTTGTCAGTAATTGCAAATATTTCATATTTCTTTGATGTGTCATTGCTTATGTTTGAATTGATAAAAATCTGGGCCACAAGACTTCATTTTTTCCACTGACTGAGGAAATTTCTAGAATCACACTTCGACTTCACTCCAACACTGTCCTGTCAAGAGAACCATAATAAATTTTGAGCTTCATGCCCTACCTATAAAAAGAATACTAGCTAATAAAAAATAGCTATTGTCATTAAGCACAAATGGTAATGCATCACCAATTCCTAATCTAAGTGAAATGGTAAAACAGATTGATATCTTCATTTTTTAAAAAATATTTTGATCGTTTTATCCTGACATGAATGATGGCTTGTAGTAAGGAGACACTTTGAACTTCATTTTATGGCTACTTTCCATATCAGTGAGGGAAAAGTATCTTGTGATTTAATATATATAACCATTAACTTCCAACCAGCTGAAGATCGATGGGCATATCTATCAGCTTTGAATATTTTAGGTTTCCCCCTTAAATATTACTTGAGCAAGGATTGGGTTAAGTTTTCTTACTTCACAGCTGTTCTTTTAAAGGTGGCAAATGAAGAAAACAGGGTATATTAAGAAATCAAAACCTCTAAATCTCGTAGTATATTCTTACATTTGAAGTGACCATTATTTCTTGATGCCCAATGTGACCAAACTGTCAAAGCAGTATTTGTTTGTTCACTCCAGTCTTCCTATGCAGCTGGTGAACTGCAATGCCCAACAGGGAGATTTCTGACCTGGCATAAGCTTCAACCCACATCTACTGTTCTGCTCCATGTACACACTTATTTCTCAAGTGTACCACAAAGATTTAAAACCAGCCTTTAGGCAGCCTTTACATGCTCTTTGCATAATGATCTTTTTGAATACTAGAAGTAAGCATACAATCAACTGGGGTTTGGCATAATGATTTAACATGGGCATCTTCAATGGCCATCAATCTATGTTAATTACAGTTGTTCACTGTTCACAGGGATGATTCTTAAGTGTTACCTTTTGCTGCAGGCTATTCCTCATTTTCAAAAGTTTCTCCATAATTTGACCAAACACATTGGAATTTTTTTAATTCTTTGGTGTTGTCTTTTAGGTCAGCTGCTTCTTTTATGTTGGACAACAATCAGTGCCTTTTAATTGAGTAGTAATAGTGAAGTATCTTTGGTCCTTGATAATTAGACTATGAGATGTCAGAGTATATTGATAATTTATTTTAAAAAGCAATACAAATTGATATTTGGTGCACCATAGTCAAAGGACATTTGCAAATAAGACTTTTATATAGATAAAAAAGTAAATTTTCACTAAAAAGAGATGAAGACTGAGAACAACTAATATATGTCCCTCTGAAAAAGCTAGATATCTGGGAATTAAAGAATTTAGGAGTCCAAATTAACTTTAGCAACTGAATCTGGAAGACTGGACATCATTACAGATAACATTGAAAATACTTTGCTCAAATGCAGCTCTGTTAAAAGACTATGAAGTGAGATCTCTAGATTGCATTTTATTTGCCTCAGTATCACAGTTAAGGATGGAAATACCTTTATCAAGATCAAGGATATGGCTTCACCTGACAGACTTCATGCATTGAAAATATTGTATCATCTTTAATTTAGAAAAAAGGCCCAAAATATAAAGGAAGACAGTAATAAATAGATCAACAAAGAAAGATTGTTCGTGAACTTGATTCTTTCATTAAATAATTGTGTTTATTTAACCTCATTCTTCAAGGTTCTTTGTTCACCAAAGAGAGAGCAGAATGAGAATCTGAGCAGTCATTTCTGCATATAGGATTACAGAACTGCATGAGTTCTTTGAAATTGTTATCATTGAGTTATTCCAAAACACACTACTAGAAAATTAGTTAATTCTGGGCTTAAAGGTAAGGTAAACATTTCATGGTAAGCTTAGGCAATTGCTGAGTTCAAACACACAGATGTAAGGTTGCTCTGAATACAGTATGCAAAACCCGTGATTACAGTTTAAGGCATCTGGTGGTTCTGGTTGCCAGATTTCCATACCCATTGTCACTGTACTTGTAACCTTGGAAAGCAGTTTTGTTTGGACACACAGATCTGCATTTTCATAATTTATCTTATTTGAATATTTCTAAGTGTAAGCATATCTCTGAGTGTCTGATCTCTTTCAAATAATTTCTCATCTATGTGGGGATTTCCAAATCACTGAAGTATTGTCTTGACTCCAGTTTTGTCTTCACATCTGTTTTTCAACTTAAAAAATATTAAATATGTAATTTAGGGAACATGGTATCTGTGCTTACTTAAAAGCATGAAATGTGAACACCAAAAGGGATTTAAGATTTAAAGCCAGTTTCATTATCTGACTCATTTATTCTAATTTGGAGCAACATGAAACATCAGAATTATAATGACCTATTAAGTGGCTTTGGAGCTTCTTGTGGATTTTTCCCTAAAAATCCTACAAAGCATGATTACATAAAACCCTTCTGTTATTTCCTTCATATTCACTGAATCCTCTCCCACTTTTCTACATTCTCTGCATGTACACATCAGAAAATCTCTTTTTCTGACATGCACCAAGATGCGCACTGATCCCTCTCTGCTTACTCCCCCTCTCTCTTCATCATACCACAAAAAACTGTAGCACTTTTTACAACTACAGTGTCCTAACTTTTTATTAGTGGCAGATGCTTACTTTCTTCAAAGAGGAAAAAAAGAATGACTTTCATCCAAAATGCCCCACCATCTCCCACTGACCTTAGTGACAGCAGAACATGTTCCCACTGCAGGCCCCTGGCAAGCAAGGCCCTTGGGTTTTGCTGAGAGTGGTGGACGGACTTTTTTAACACAGGCTCCAGTTCCCACAGGCAAGGCTGAGCTACATTGACAACACTGAGGATTAGCAGCCATTTTCCAGGACTGCAGTTCTTTGTGGCTCGTTTCTTTGTGAAGTACTATTCATCAGCTCCTGCCAAGGAGCCTCCTTTCTTTGTAAGGGTAGCACACTCAGAGTTTCTGAAGGAGGAAGAATAGCTTGGGTGAAAAAGTGGTTTAAATAGGGAAGGACACAGGAATGAATGCCTCAGTCCCCATCCATCAGTCAGGAAGCTTGGTAGTTTGAACAGCATGTCTGTCTTCTTCAATATTTTGCTCAAATCTGGAAGGTGAAACAGATTATTTGCCAGATTTCTCCCTTGCCATGACACTAGCTATGGTTTAATCTCTTTTAAATTTAAATAATATTTTAATATTATAAGAATTGTATTAACCATGATTACGTTATTGTTGTTTTGAACAAAATAAATGTTAAAACCTAATAGCTGACTATTAGTGATGCATCTTCTTTCAGAAATTTTGCTTTTAAGGGAGTAAGCCAATCAATGAATCCTATCTTAAAGATAATGCAAGGGATAGGGAATATTTGAAAGAAGCAATAGTCAGTTGATAGCCTTTCAGTGATTCTTCGTGGGATTTTTTTTATTAAACTTTCTATCTTTTATGTAAGAATTTGGCTGGCATGTATTCTTGAACAAAGTTAAGTATAAGAATGAAAGCACAGATGGGAAAAAACATGTCTCAAAATTGCAGAAACAGCTGCAAAAATTGAAATACTTTCACAGTTAAGATTTGTTATAGAGTTATAGCAATGCAGTTTTAAAGAGAAAAAATCTCTAAGGTCATCACTTTGGGGCTGCATCATGCTTTATTACTTCAAATCATATAAAATCATAAAATTTGGCAAAAATACTTCAGCTAAGTTGCCAAAAAAACAAGGACAGGTCATAATATTGGAGCACATTCCAACACATTGCTTTTATAGCCAAGGCTTTTTTTTAAAAAACAAGCTTTAAATTGGCAAGAAAGGAAAGACAACATGTAGAGTATGCACTAAAAGAAGTATGTTTTCTAACCATTGGTAGGGATAGTATTAACCCCTTATGAAGGGCTACCAATACTCAGTCAAATGAAAGGCCTTCCTGATTGTATAGTTTGTGTCCATATTATAGAATTTTTCAAAGAATCAGCAACTTATTTGTGCATTTTATAGACATCTGACTTACCATTTTTTTGCATTCTAAGTACTGAATGATGTCTTGCATTTGTTCTTGGCTGCCAAATGTTTAATCTATACTAATTAAACAGTCATGCTTCTGGCAGCATTTATGCTCCATGAATACATACCTCCCTCCTATGCCAAATGCTAGGCCATGTAAATAGTACAAATAGTACTGGATGCTTGTTCTATTTTATAAAATTTGTCAGTTATTGGAGCAGGCTCTCCAAATAAAGTTTGGTGATTTTCTTGATGTTTATAGTCTGATTCTTCTACTTTAACATTTATTTTCAGCAAGAGGCAATGTTAATCATGAGTTTCTATACAATGCTGTGTCCTGTGTAAACAGGTTGTGTTACAATGCATATTACATGTGTAGTCATCTAATGTAGATACAGAGAAAATGACAGAGCATTTGACACATTTGACACATGCAGGGCTAATGACACATATGTAGTGATTTTCCTCTAACTTTTGTTTTGGATTTACAAAAGTGGAGTAGATCCAGTAGAAAACCTAGCAACAAAAAATACATTTACAGCTAGGCACTTTTTAAATATATGTTGAAGCTACATAGTTTGGCATATTGTAGAAGCTTGGGCAGTAAGGAGTTACTGTGTTGTTATGCCTCAATGCTGATGGCTATTCAAGTGGGCAAGTAAGAACAGGATGGGGCTAGAAAGAGGGGCTGTCGGAAAGTAGAGCAGCACCTTTCTGGAACCCACCTCCCTGTTCTGGTCCATGGTGACATAAAGGACAGCGGACAGGCAGAAGTGGGGTCAAGGATCAGGCGTGAACTGTCGACTGAGGGTCAATCCAGTAGAGGGGGGGGTCAAGCCGATCAAAAGACCCTCAAAGACCCTCAACCCATTTCCAGAAAGGTCCAGAAGAATGGAATGCACCTGCTCACTTATTTACATGAAGAGTGAGAAACCTAATCCCAGTGGATTAGTGGAAATTCACCTTTAAAACGGTACCCCTACAAAGCTTGGGTGGCACCACCAGAACCTTGGACACCCTATTGGCTGGATCAATGCTGGACCCAGAACTGGTGATCCCCTTTCCTCTCCTATGTCATTTCTCTTTATAGGGCAAACATATTTCCATGCCAAGTGTGTTGTCTGTAAATAAAATTTTCTGAGCATTTTTCTTTTGGACCTTTTTGGCTTTTGCCACTCTTCTTTGACCAAAGGCATTGAGGAATTTTGGGTACTCCCTTCCATGAAGGAGTGGCATGTGACACATATATTAAGGTGTCAAAAGCTTTGAGTTATGGTTTTCACATCCCTAATAAAAATGTCATGTGCTTTATTCAAAACTTCTCTTTGCAAATTTAAACCACTTGAGTTTAATCAGCACTTCCAATACCTGTGGTCATCATCCTGGTGCTTTATTCACCAAGATGTTCATTATATGCACAAAAGTGAGCAAGATGGACAATGTACTTAAGCATCCGTAATCAGATTTGCTTAGTTTTAGTAACAGAGCAAAAGAAGAAAACTGCTGAATCTAATTAGTTCCTTTGAGAATACTTTTTCAGAGTATAGATGAGACCTTCCTGCTTCTCATACTCCAGATATCTTGAGGTATCTTTAACCTAGTAATGCTTGGTCTTAGTTGCCCTGCCCTTATATCAGAGTGGCAGTGTTCTTTGGATTGTGGCCACATCTGATTTCTTCATGAGTCATCTGAAGTAGAATTTAGCCCATAATTTGATTTTATTTTAAAATGCTGTGCCAATGTGCAGTTTTCTGATTGTAAAAAGTTATCCTTATATGCCACAAGATCCTTAAATTTCTCATTCACAGATACATTTTTTAATATAAAGCAAAAAATACAGGGTTTTTAAAAGACTATTTTAACAGATGTAATTTTCAGTTAAAGTACTAAATATTAAATTGTTCATTTGTAGTATAATTGTAAATTAGAATTTTCTTGGTATGAGCCACCTTGGATCCTACTGGATAGGGATAACAGTGAAATGTAATGTACTCTTTAAAAAAGAAGAAAATGCTGCCTCAATTTCATCACAGCAGTTCATGTAGGCAATATGTAGTATTTTACCAACATATATATGCTACACATGCTCCTTATGTGCATGTATATAACCATATTGACAGGCACTCCATGTGTGCTTGTATTTGTATTATCACATCACATTAATGCATTGGTGTTATGAAGACAAAATACTGTCAAAATTTCAATTTTGCAGACAGTTTTGTTCTCTTTGAAGTAGCTTTTCATACTTATTTTCAGTCTGTCCATGTTGCTACTGCTTAAAGTCAGAATGGAAATAGAAGAATCACTACCCTTTCCAAGAGTCATTTATCTTCACAGACCTAAGGGAACACATTTTTAATGGCATTGCATCAATCCATATCAATCAGACCTTAAGCTATTTTAAATCGGCTTTTAATAAAAAACTTATTTCTCCATGTTTTCTGGAAGTAAGTTATCAATTTTAGGAGCTTGTAACTTTTGGAAAAAATCAGTGCACTGCAGAAATAAAACTCAATCATGTCTGAAAAAGAGACATTTAAAATTGCCTCTTTTCTCTTTCTTTCTTTCTTTCTTTCTTTCTTTCTTTCTTTCTGTCTTTCTGTCTTTCTTTCTGTCTTTCTGTCTTTCTTTCTTGACTTAGGAAGTCCCAATGGTCTATGGGTTGTTTCTCAAGAGAGGGGAAAAAATCTTTTGGGAATGTATATGGGAATGCTTGAGATGTCTCTGTGCTATTAGATTCTTACATGCCCCATCAAACATGTCTGCCTGTCCAGACCTCCAGCTAAGATTTTTCTCTTATCTCATTTTCCTGTCAGCAAACAAAAGGTGAAAGTAACATCATAAATGAATACTGTCTGGAAGTGAGTTGTGATTTACTGGAAAATATTCAAGCTAAAATTGTATAATAAAATACGAAAGATTTAAATCCTAACTCTTAAAATAGTAAACACAGACTTTACAGCAAATGACATGCAGATGGTTCTGGTAGGGAGACTTGTGCACTAAATGAAATCTTACCAGCTTATTCTCCGGTTTGATTACATTACATTTAGAGGAAACTGTTACACTTTTATAATTTACACTTGCTAGCAAAAGAAAAATATTCCCCCCCCTTCTTTACTGGCAAAATGCTACTTAAATAAAAACTAAATTTTCCTTAATATAACATGAAAAAATGTATGAAATGTCTTCATTTTCTATGCAAATATTTATAAAGAATGACTTTCAATCTGTGTTCTTGAATGGAAGTATTTTGTACCTAATTCTAAAAGTTATTACAGCATGATTGTACCTTCTACTGTATGTTTTGAACTAACTATGGATGTTACAATCCAAGTGATGATGTAGAAAAGGCAAAGGAGCATACAGGGAAAGGGAAGAGACTTTGACAGCTGAAACACTCCCAAAGGCTGTCATAGAGTTGAGCTCCCACCATTCCAGACACTGAGCTTATTTTGTACATGTAATACTGCACTACTGCTTTCCTACCTACACATGTGTTTTGTCATTTGGAGGACAACATGGGTTCTTTGTACTATATATGATGCACATACTTTCTGTGGTGCATTTCTGGGGAGTTGTACATTAAATTGCAAATGAAAAACACTATTTTCAAAAAAACGCTGTTAATGGAAACTCAATAGTCAACTTGGCAAACCGTTTAACAGTGTGAACTTCTTTACAGGTAAGTAAAAACCCCAAAATTTAACAAGAGTATCTTCAAAATTAAAATCAATTATTCAGTGATTACCCATACTTGTTAAGAGTTAAGGCTATTCATTAAGGCAATAATTTAAGATTCTGAATCACCATTTTTCTGGATCATAGCTAAGTGGTATTTCTCTTAAAAATCAGTGAAGGAATTCATAAAGTTCCCATTAGTCTAAAAATAAAGAATAAATAAATAAATAGTGTGAGTCATGAATGGCATTTTGCCAAAGTTCAGTAGCACTGAAGCCAGGAAGACAAGAAGCCAGTGATGCTTCTGCCATTCACTGAAATGCATATAAATATTTTTCATTATATGCAACAAGCCACCAATACTCAAAATTAGGACTCCATACTTATAAACAGTGTAGGAAATACTGCTAATCAATATTTAAATTTAAAATACCTAGGTTATGGCATTGGGCTATAATTTCACAAATTGAATATTCAAACTTTTTGGAGACAAGCCTACATGCTTTCAACCAGATTTTGGACTTGCATGCTGCCATCAGGGAATCAGGACTTTACCAGACCAGTGTAAGGACAAGATTCTGCCCTACAAAGACAACATCTGAATAAACGCTTGCTATCCCAGATCTCTATAATTCTTTCTCATTTGTGTATTTTCTCCATTCCACTGAGTAATAGGCAGCTGAAATTAACTTACTATCAGATATGCTGGAGATATTTATAATGAAAAACATTGTCAATGTAGCCTCATAAACTTTACAAAATATTTAGCAAATGTATCAGTCACAGTTAAAGCCATTTATCTTTTTTATCTCAACTTAAAATATCAAGGTTTTTTTATGAACTTCTCTTTCAACGGGACAGTCTATTTTAGAGAATAGCTCATGATGTGGTGAAGCAAATCAGAGTTCAAGTTTTTGACGAATATGAAGCAAATTCTACTTCTCAAAACATGTTACTGGGGAAATGAAAAAGAGCTAGACATTTGCAGTTCGTTCTCAGCATTGCTTTCTAGGGAAGCAGTCATCTTACATTCCATTTCCAACCAGAAGGAAGAATGATTTGGAGTTCAAGGATCAAACTAGTTAGGAAGCTATGGTACACAATTAGTCCCTTTTGTAAGCTATAAAACTGGACGTCTGCAGTTTCAAAGCTTTGTTCACAGAGCATCTTTCAGCATGACAAAAATTAAATTCTTTTTAAAGTTCACAAGCTAAGGAAACTGAAAGCATTTTTAGTAGTTTTTAATCTTTTCAACATAATGCCATCTAATTATGGTTTATTGAGTTTTTATGACATCTTTTTCTTGTAGAAGAAGCCTCAATGGAGCTATCAAGTGACAACCAATCATTTTTGCCAAAGGCCTGACAAATTCTGAATTTTGGGGAAGCACACATCAGGTGATTTCAGTATTGGGGGACTGAATTTCTTCACTAAGAACCCATTCATTGATTTTGGAGAGAGGAAAAGAAATTTTTGCTCAAGTACTGTAGCGCTCTTTTTAAGATGTGCTGCATCTTTCTCACTACCATTTCCATTGATAAAATGCTAGATGGACTGGGAATGTGGGGTGTTTGGAGAACTGCTACATTTACATCACCACTTGAAAATTCCTTACTTGCTGGACCAAACCTGTCAGAGAACTTCCCAAAGGTTTCCAAAACACTGAGTGAGGGAAGCAGGACCCAAAAACCAAACTAGCCTTAAACATGACTACAGAAAGCACTAAAGGATGCCTTAAAAAAGAGAAGCTCAGGCAGTCACCTCTGCTTGGTTTAAAAAATTAGCATCCTTATATGTTCTTGTTAAATGCTACCTATTTATTTCTCTGTACTCTTCCATTAGCTCAGTTAAGAGTCTTTAGTGCAAAAGCTTCCAAGGAATTCTATGCTTAAAAGATAAAACAGGAAGCTACTGTGTTAAAAGTGGACAAACTCAAATATTTGGAAGCAAGATCAGAACATATAGGCAGCCTATTGCAGAAACAAAATGTAATGTGTGATGCAGAAAAAAAAATTATGTAATCCTGATTAAAACTACTCTTTTTTTTTTTTTTCTCAATAGCTGGAATTATCCATCTAAAAGCAGACAGTTTAGGGTTTTGGAACATAAACAGGAAGACAGGTCTTTCCATCCATTGCCTCCAAAATTTCCTCTTTGTCTCTGGTACTCCCTGAGCATTCAGGTGGTGATGGAAAGTCACCTCTTCAACTGAGCTCCAGTCAGTGCTCCTGAAAGCTTGCCACCAGGCAGCTGCCAGTTGGTGCCCTTCTACAAAGACCAGAAGCCAGATCCTCTCAAAACAAATGATGCTATTGGCATTAACCATAAGAGAAGAGGAGAAACTCTCAGAAAAAATGTCTGAGAACCAAAGCTATACATTATAGGATGGGTATTTTACAAGCGGACACTGTTCTCTGTCAAGATCTGACAAGAAGGGCACTGAAGAGGAGGATTTTTAAATATGCTTTCCAGAGACTCTCTTGCATGTAAAACTGTGCTGTCAAGACGAGTAAGCACATTAGCAGTGGAGAAAGTACAATGACATCAATACTATATGCACCTAGCCAGAAAAAAAAAAAAAAAAAAATGTCGTCAATTTGAGAGGTGGACCTGTGTGAACATCATAAATTTCAATAAGGCCAAGTGCAAGGTCCTGAACCTGGGTACAGGAAATCCCAAGCATAAGCACAGGCTGGGAGGTGAAGGTATTGAGAGCAGCCATGCCAAGTAGGACTTGGGGGTGCCTGGTGGATGAGAGGCTGGACATTCCCCAGCAATGTGTCCTCATAGCCTAGAAAGCAAATAGTGTCCTGGGCTGCATCCAGAGCAGCATGGGCAGCAGG
>VZSR01003806.1:41279-184748 GCA_013398615.1 Brachypodius melanocephalos | reverse complement strand
TGAGACCCCAGCTGGACTACTGCTGCGTCCAGCTCTGGGCCCTGCAGCATTAGAAGGGATTGGAATGGGTCCAGAGGAAGGCCACAAAGATAAGTGATGGTTGAAGCACCTCTTCTATGAAGACAGGTTGAGAGAGTTAAGATTTTTCAGTCTAGAGAAGAGAAGGTTTTCAGTGCAGAGAAGAGGAGACCATAGAGCAGCTTCCCAGTACCTAAAGGGAATTATGAGAAGGCTGAAGGGGGACTTTTTCACACAGGCATGTAGTGACAGGACAAGAGGGAATGGCTGTAAACTGAAGGAGGGTAGGTTTAGGTTAGATATTAGGAAGAAATTCTTTACAATGAGGGTGGTGAGGCTCTGGCACAGGTTGCCCAGAGAAGTTGTAGACACCCCATACCTGGAAGTGTTCAACTCCAGGCTGCATGGAGCTCTGAGAAACCTGGTCTAGTGGAAGGTGTCCCTGCCTACAGCAGAGTAGTTGAAACTATAGGTCCCTTCCAACTCAAAGCATTCTGTGATTCTGTGAATACTCAGGAAAGTGTGCAGAGAAGGTTAAAAACAAATTTAGCAATAAGGACAAAAGAGTCCAGAACTGAGAATTCTGAATGAGAAAGAATGTAGAGAAAAGGGACAGCCAGGAAGCTGCATAACTATAAAAGAAGGAAAGAAATAAAGGAAATTAATCTGTGTGAGCAGAATTTTAAAAGTGGATGTACATAGGCATAGGAATTCTTAATGACAGTAAGCTGCAAAAGGGGACTGGAAGGCTGATCTTTAAGCCAGCTGAGGGAATGAATTCTCTGGTTTCCTTGAAGTTCAAAAAACATTGTGCAGTTGGAAGAAAATTCACTGAGAGAAATGGTGAGTGCAAAGGACTTGACAGGATGAGACTCTTGGGAGATGTTACTCCCACATGGGCTAGAGAGGGCTAAGAAAAGGAAAACGTTTATTTCCTTGTGGTGAAAATTATTACTCTTTTTTTCTGGTGCAGTAGCATCCTTACTTACTTAGAGGTAGTCCACATGAATTAAACCTTAAAGCACATGTCTGATTTACTGGTCTACTCCATTATCAACTTCAAATACTTTTTGAATATTGTTTTATTAATACTTAATTAGTGAAACTAAGTATTTTTAGTTTCACTAAGAAGTCAGTGGGAATTTTTCTTCTTGTTTGGAGCAGAGCTAGGATTTTTTATGCTGTCCTCAAAGCCTTTTTAAAATAATAAAGTTTACCATAACAAAAAAGCTGAACTCAAGACATAGCTAAGTTTTTTCTAGATTCAAGTCAAATAAACTTACATGTCAGGGCAAAAAAATAGGGTATTTTTAACTATATATTTAAACTTTCTTGCCTAGCTGGTAAACTGTAGTTGTCAGAATCCTTGCTTGTATGTGCTAAGATTTCAACAGGGTCAGATTGTTTATATTTGTTGCAGTTTATACTCTTTTTAAGGGCTAAGTTATTAGTCTAGGGGCTTACTTTCTAGTTATTTGAACTTTGTTTCATCATGTCAGAGTAGTTTTCAGAAAACATTCCCAGTACGGTTCCAGTAGTAGTTACAATGGAGTTTTTAAATTTACTGTTACTTACAGGCAAACATTATATGTGACAGAAAATCTGGCATCAGGATGACAGTTTAACATAAGTGAAAACACAGGGATAGTTAATATGGTCAAAGTTCAGACTTCATGCAAGGAAGCTTAGGGGTTTTTTAAGTCAGTTCCTTAGAAGGAGTAAAACAAAAGATTTTTGTATTTTTTACTTACTCATTTAAGCAGTCTTTTTCCTACTTTATCAATTAAGTTGTACTAAGAAACTGGAAACCAGTGTTTCATTTGAATAGTTGAATTGCCCTATTTGTAAAAACTTGTAAAAAGAAAAGCAAAAATACGGAAATTTTTTCATTAGGGCTTCACCAGAGAACTTTCTTGAGTAAGAAAACTGACTGGACATGGTATCTGTTAATGCAAACTAAAGTATGGCAAGTGTATTTTTCCATTACTACATGTATTTTAGTCTTGATATGCAGCTTTTTCATGTTTGAATGTTAAGACTGCACAACTGAGATTGTCAGTAGACAGCTTATACCCCAGAAAAATGAGGCTATTGCTTCTTGACTGAATGGCATATTCTCCTTAAGGTGCTGGTTTATACTCCATTCTGAAACTGTGGGTTTGAACTACTATCTTGTAGGTAGTTATACCTTGTAAATGGAAAATTAGGAAAATTGTTGCATAGAACATAAGGTAGCTCATGGGAAAAGACCTAAAGCAAGTATATAAAGTGTCATAGTATGTCTACAAGTTCTGTCAAGAAAGACAAAGCTAAAATGACTTTTAGATGGCAGGGATCAAAATTAAACCTCTCAGCTTACTCAGGTACCTCTGTGTAAGTCTGTACATCAGGTCACATGATGAGCAGCAGCCCTGTGGCACATGGATGTCACATCACGTGTAGGAGAGCTGCTATGGGGGCTATGGCTATTGCCCAGGAAATGTCCTTTCCACTTAGCTGGGTGTCTCCCCATTCCCACACCATGACAGAATGGAACAAAGAGGCTTTTTCCTTCCAGGATCACGCACATCAGGTGCAGGCCTGAACCAAAAAGCAAGCATAGCGATGAAGCTGATACCGTGAGTGCAGGAGGTGAATGACTCTTAGTGCCTGCAGCATGAGAATGAACAGGTCTGCAGAGCCATTGTTTGGACAGGGCTTACGACACTGCTCAGTCCTTTTTATATTAGAGACTTTCAGAAGATCCTACTGTTTTTAAATAGATACAATTATTTTCTCCAAAGATGAGAACTTTTAGGTTTTCTCCCTGTCAAAAAGTTCTTTTAAGTGGAGTGATAAAGATCAAATGTTTGCTCAATGTGTTTTCCTGTGGTTTTGGCAAACACTTTATTCAAAAAAGATACTAAAACTTTGCTTCTGAAGTACACAAATTATTGCAGTTCTGTGACTGAGTATGCTGTACCACACTGGAATGCTCTAATATGATAGTTTTGATTTTGTACTGAACTACTCTGGTCCTCATCAATGCTTTAGTACACATTTTGAAATGCACATAGCTAGTTTCAATCTCTTGATAGTTATATTACTAAAAGGTATTACACAGTCTAACACTTGAATGCCTAGTAGAAGAACTTCAGTTTCTAATATTGAAAGAGCAGTAATGAATCAAGCAAGTGGGGTTTTTTCCGCCTACTGGAAATAATAAGCTCTCAGTTGTGTTACCACAACACAGTGTTTTTAATACCTGAGCAAAATCAGTTATACAAATTTGCTATGTTGTTCCCTAGAGGGTAAAGGGAATAGTTGTGGGTTTTATTTTAAAATTATCATGCTGCTTGAGACCTGAATACAAGTACAAAACTAAACAGATAATTTTTTCCCTGCATTATTAAAGGGAGTTGGAGCAAAGCTATGACACTTACATGCTGCTTGGTTTTAACAAGAAATCTCCAGAGACAGCTGAACTGGAAAAAAAGTTGCTGTCATCTAAGAATTCTGAAGTATTTGCTCATCTAGAGAGGAAAATGTTTCTTTACAGTTTCTGTGAATAGTGAATTCTGTGAAGAATACTAGATTCCCATCCATACTTTTATTAACAGAGAGAGAAGTTAACAGAGGGAGGGTTGCATATTTTATCAGCCTTCTCTTTTTAGCAGTAAGACCTTTTTATGACCTTAATAGACTCCTGGAAGATTGTTAGCTAAACTGATAAAGCTTCATAAGGGCAGTATAAAGACAGCAGAAAAGTTCCTGTAGCTTCCTGCTTTCTCTTCAGTCAAAGCTATAATGTGCTGGAAGTTGGAAAGAGAATATATAGATATAATTTAAACATACAAATTGCAGGATATGTTTGCTGAGCTTTGTAAATTTTAACATCTTAATTTTAGGGTTAACCTGTTCCACAAACAGATAAAAACTAACAGGATTTTCAGTAATTACTTGGAATACAGTAAGATTTAAAAAAAAAAAAAAAAAAAGCTTTTAAGGAGTAGTAATGTCTTTTTCTAGGCAGCTTAAGAACTGACACGGTGAGTGTTTGCAGACCTATCTAGGTGTGGGGGTTTTTAAATACAAAACATAGATCTGGATTGTGTAACCTGAAGAATTCTTTAATATCTCCTCTGAGCCTGGTTTACTTGGAATAGACATCAGGTTCACTGAAAGTATTTCTCTTATTCTCACTAGAGAATAAATAAATAAATTCTCTTTTCCTCTGCCCCATTTCCTAGAAATATGTCTGGTCAAGGAAATTAAATGATCTCAGTATTTTCAGTTGCAAAGCACTTTTTAACTTACTATGTGCATTAGGTTATTTGGTTTAATGCTGTGTAATGTGCCATATCTTTAAAGCATTTCCAAGTATTAAATTACTGTGCTATACTTTATTCTCCCTAAATGCTTTGCCTTTTTAAATTATCTGAAGTTCCTATTATTTTCCCACCTCTAGTTTAGAGAAATTCAAATAATAAAATGGCAGATAAAATTGTCAGTGTATAATTCTGAAACTTCTTATTCAATGCCATAGAAACTCACCTTTTCTTGAAGGACCTATTGATACTTAGGGTCCACTGACACATTGTTTTCACTGTGATTACCAGTGAGATAGTTCCTAGGGTTCATTTGGAGTACCAAAATATTTTCTGTGCATGACATCCTTGTTTCAGGTACATTAATTTTTTGTTTTTCAAGAGCCATCTTCTCCCATTTTCCCTTATGCAGTCTGCACAAGTATCCTTAAGCCTTCCATTAGTATCCCAACATGTTAACTAGATGCAAGAACCATTTTTCTCTGAAGTACAACGTTCATCTCCAGTTTCAGGAAGTTTGGGGGTTTTGTTTGGCTTTTTTTTTTTTTAGTTAGTTGTTTTTATTGTGTTTTTTCTGTTTTGGTTTGTGTTTTGGGGTTTTTTTTTACAGTAAGAGTGGTGACACACTGGAACAGGCTGCCTTGAGAAGTTGTGGATGCCCCATGCCTGGAAGTGTTCAAGGTTTGGCTGGATAGGGCTTTGAGCAACTTGATCTGGGTGGTGGCCCTGCCCACAGCAGAGGGGTTGGAACTAGATGATCTCTGAAGATCCCTTCCAAACCAAACCAGTCTGTGATTCTGTGGTTCTGTCAGGATGTGTGGATAGGAAGACACCAAAGTCTTATGGAAAAGCCATCAATCCTGATTTGACTCTTGTACTCAAGCTGTTTTTTTAACAAGCAGGAAGCATAATGTTTATCTATATATTCATATAATATTAGCAGTCTAGTCTACAGCTGTACCTTCTACATACTGTCTCTGGATTTTCAGGCCTATGAACTTCAGTGCAAAAGTACTATGTCAGGATGAGAGCCATGCAGCATGCCAGGTTCTGTAAGTTCTTCAGCAATGCTGACAAATCTGCCTCTTCAAGGTGGATTTCTGTTAAGGTTTCTATTCCTCTGTTTGTCTCCTTCAGGCTGAAGGGGCTGGTTGAACTTACTCTAGGAGGCCAATAAATATAGACTGAGGCACCTGATGAAACTCTGGGTTTGTGAAGTTCCAAAGATCCAAGAGCAGCCCCTCTCTGTTGTAGACACTAATGTAAGATGTAAGACCGTGTCTTCTAAGTCAGTTGGCAACATTTTGCCTATCTAGCCCTATAACAATAGTAACAATGGGGGAAGACCATCATACTTTGCCCCCACCCTGGCTTTCAGCCAAAGCTGTGTAGAAGCCCATGAAATGACAGATGCAGCAGGAGGTTCTTACATTGAAGTATGTTAAAAGTTACTAAAGAAATAATGGTTAACTAAGCTGCTTAGTATTATAAATCAAAGAACATGGTACATTTTCAAAAGCAAGTACTGTAGTATGTAAAGGACAGTATTAAACAGTCACTAGAGGTATTAGTTGTCATATTTTGAAGGTTAGAAATGGGTCTAACCCATTTCTGTGGGCTCTAGGGCAACTTCTATTCCAAGTAATACATACATGATAGCTTAGGAATCAAGCAAATTATATGTTTTTACTTGGTAAATTTGAGGTGAGATGCAAATTGTTGAACTTTTTCATCATTAACAAGAAAAAAGCAGTAACAATGATTATCTGCAAAAAGAAACACCATCCTCAACTTCGGTCTCTCTGACAAAGCATCAAAGATATTCTAAAGGTTATGCTGTTAAATTTTATATATTAAGTGGGCATGCAAATAAAAAGAACAGGAAACTGGCAATTCTAGAATTTTCAAACTCATTTCCTATATGTACACTTGAAGAAAAAAAAACAAAAAGAAAGAAAGGAAATTAAGCGCTTGCTGTCGGCAATTGATGGAGAGAATCTCCCATTTTGCTGTGTGGACCAGATGACAAGTTTATGGTCACGTTAATAACAAACAAAGCACAGGAAAATATATCTTGAATGCTAGTAAGAGACTGGTTCTGTAAAACAAGCCTCTATTTATCCCATTTTTTACTGATAACTTCCGTGGTGAATTCTCTATTTCAATTTTGTCTTGTAGATCTGTACAAGAAAATCTTATCTTTGTTGATTTTGTACAATTTCATACCTGTATCACCAATTTGGTATTTGCAGAATGATGCAGGAATTGTTTCTACAACATAGTTTTTAAACACCTGCAATAGCATCATTTCAAATCCTTTCACTGAAATTTACCTACCGGAAATACAACAATAAACTGCATCATTATATCATCCAGAGCAGTGTGGAAACTTTATCTGGTAACATACTAATCTGAAAGTAAGAAAGTGTTTTCTTTTGAGTCCTGCCAGTTTTCTTTTGCTTAGCAAATAATCGTTGATAGACAGAAACAAGTACTTTTCACAATAAGTAAAAACAGATGTATTACTTAAGAAAGGAATGCAGGATTCAGAGTCAGAATCATCTCTTGCGTACTTCAAAATCCAACACTGTTCAATGTATTTGTCCTTCTCCATTGTGTGCAGATGGCTTTGGATGGCAGCATGTCAAAGTATCTTTTTGTATTTGGTGAATGACATTCAGTACAGCAATAATTATAAGTTTTCAGGGTATCAAGACAAGGGGAAATTAATCTCAATTAAGGATATCCAAAGATACTGCATTTCTATCAGCAGTGCATTCTCCTCCTAGTCTGCTGGGATGGTTCAGGATGAAGCTCTGGTCTTGGGTTTAAATGTTGGCTCCTGACACAGACTTTTACTTGCTAGTCTTTTGATCTGCTGATAAACTACAAGTAAATTAACTATATCCCAGCTGCAATCATCAATTTGATCATATATTGTTTTCAGCTGTTTGTAACAGGAAAGGCTGAGAAAATATGACCTATTTCTTTTACACTGATCCTGTGAACAGTCATATCTCCTGAATCATAGGATCCAGTCAATATATTAATAAGCAAATTCAAGTTGGCATTCAGTTACTGCAATGTCTTCATATCTGAAAAAAAAAATTCAGTTTCTTGAGTACAAGTGCTGTGGTCCAAATGTTAAAGCTCCCATTTATTCAGACAGAAATAGTTAAATTGTTGAATCTAAGGGATTGCCTGTCTTTTAGGAATATCTGAAAACCTGGTGTTTTATATTAAAAGTTCCAAAGTGTGTATATATATCCAACATACATATATAGCCAACATATATATCTATATTTAAAACTTCCAGTCATGTATCTCAGCTGCACACCAACCTGCTATTATCTCAGGTTAATTGAAAATTTTATTATTGAGAGCTTTATTCTCTCTGCTCACACAAACATTAGAAAAAAAAATTCTACACTTCAGTATACAAATTGATCCCAAGACAGAAAAAGTCAAAGAAGGAAGTTCATTTCAGGTATCTTGCAGCACAGCTGATCTAGGGTTTTGGCCTTTGCTTCAAAGTATCACTTACTGGCTTATTGCTAAACCGTGGATTAGGTGGAATAGTGGTTTGTTCTAACTTGTCATCTGAATGCTTAAACATAATCTGCTTTTCAAAAGACATTCTCCAATTTTATATATGGCACATACAGTAGTGGAATAATGCATTATTAAAATTCAGATTGAGAAAAAAAAGGTGTTTTCATGAAGAAGCAATTTGTAGTAACTGTAGAAAAAAGTCTTTTGCTTCTTATGCAGGAGCAGATCAGAAAAGAACCTGGACATATCTAACTCATTTTCTTCCCATTGTGTTTGTCCATTAAGCAGATGAAGCACACACTTCCCATGCTGTTCCATTCATACAGCCCAGTGTTCATTCAGAAACAGAACATTTCCTTTAGTTGATGGATTAAAGGCAGGAGAGGGGGAGGTGTGTAAAAATGTTTGGGGATGTGCAGTATTTCAGGAACAATGTTTAAAGATTAATTCACACTATAAGTTTGCAACGTATATTTTACACAACTTCAAAACAAAACAGGCTTTGCCTCTTAAATGAGAAAAATAACTTTTAAAGAGAAAAATCCAATTAAGATTTTTGTACAATTGCTGAGAAGCTAAATGTCAGGTTATTTTTAAAAGCAATCTTGTATTACACTTTCAATACACTAAAAATTTAAGCAAATACAATTTTTTCACCCCACCTTGACTGACCTTGCACTGTATTTTGGGAGGCTGAAATATGAACCTAAGAATGTGGATTAGTGACCTTAAAAAAACAGCAAGTAAACTATAAGCCATTTTCAGGGTTATTGTTTGCTTTTTATCTTCACTTGCAGACCAGGTGTCTCTAGCAAAGTAAATCTAAGGAAAAGCTACTTTTTGTTGGAGGCTCTTTGTGAACAAAACAGATGACATAGAGAGCAGGTGTTAAAATAGTGAAAAAGACAAACAACAGATATTTTACAGGATGTTTAGCTGTGGAACAGCTAGGGAAAAAAATCCAGGCTGTTCTAAAGCATCTTATTTAGAAGCCTTTGCTCAAATATAAGAAACATTTCTCTGTCTTGTAAATCAGAATCTATCTTTTGATCCCCCAAAGAATGGGTTAGAGATACTTATCCTATTCCTCTTGGCACTGAGTTCCCAGGGACTGACAGGAAAAAGCAGAGTTTTTACTAAATAAGGATGCTTACTGGTTTCTGTTTACCTGATGCCACTTATGATACTGTGTTTGTCTACTTAAGTGGCATTTAGGACTGAAGTGTTGTGTGATTTACTGCTTATGTTAGGAAATTGCTTAGCAGCTGGGTAGATTAGACTATTCTACTTGGTGTGTGTTTCATCCTACATTGCACGCCTGTTAATTTTGGTCTTAGCAATACAATATTGAGCATTGTAAATTACTAAGTAGAAAGGTAAGTAAGTGGAGGAGAGTAAGTTTGCCTGTTGAAAAAAACCTAAAACTACTCAACTGACATTATTTGTGTCTCTAAATTAAGCATCCTAAACCTGTAAAGAGAGATTTAGAATTCCACACTGGAGCCTTCAAGTGTATGCATTTTGGATTTAAGCTTCATGGCTCATTTTCAAGGTGATGAAAACCGTGTGCTGTTTGTTTTGGAATGTGAATTTTAACACTCAGAAATTCACCAGCAGATTTCATTGGTTGTATCACAGAAGTTGTGCAACTCTGTAACTGATGAGAGTAGTGAGCCCTAATGCAAAATTAGTTTATAACTATGTATGAAATGGCTATTCTCTGCAAAAATTGAATTCTCTCAATTCGCAACACAGATTTCTTTCGCTACGAAGAAACCATTATGGCATCACTGGAACACTTATTTGGAAATACAGTGCCAAGTCCTTAAAATATTTATTGCTTAGAAGACAGGTATCTTGATACAAAACATAAATGCTCATAAATTTACTATGCAATTAGAGTATACTATCACACTTTTCTAGGTAGTAGTGAAATAAAGGATTTTAAAGTCAAAATCTGTTGAACTGCATAAGATTTTGAATCAAATTAATAGCCATAAAAATGTGAAATAGTGATCAAGTTTATTCTCCAGTAGTAATAAAAATATATGCTGCAAATTTTTTTTCCTGGTCTTTCAGGTACAAATGTTACCACTTTGGCAGTAAAATTGTCATTTTCCCTTAGTTCCAGTAGAGTTGCATTAAAGGAAGCCCTGGTATCTGTAACACCTTTTCCAGACTATTTTTCCCTTGAATCTTGTACATTTCACTGAAAACACTACAGGATGCAAAGGATATCTACCAAAGGATTTTCTTGAAATTCTATCACTTCACAAGGCTAATCTCACTGCAAGTGACTTGCAGTCTTTGCCTGAACTACAGTTCTTTATCAGTGGGGTTTAATAGGATAATTTCTGCATTCAAGTTTTGAAATCACATTTCAGACAACGTTTTTCAGCCATGTCTTGGATAAAGGTACATCCTATACTCTTTAAATAAATCTAAAATAGCCCTTGCCATTTGATTATAAATTTGTAGCTGCTTCTGTCATGTCAGAAACTTCAGACATGCCCACAGTCCATCTGTGTACATAATTTGGCCCAGCAACTCAAATGTAATGACAAACTTTTAAGTACAATCTCTGCAGAACTGTGCAGTTCACGTTCCTTTCTAGTCAATACTGTGTTCCCAGACTTCAAAACAACTTTTTGATTGAAAGGTCACTCAGAAATTTAGCTCAGACAATGCAATCTGTGAATTTAGGCACTCCTCAAGAAAAAAAGAAATTACACTGAAAGAGATAACAGGATGTTCAGTTTCTGGGAGAGAAATATTACCCTACCTTCATTAGCCACTGAGTGTTGTTTTCCATGATGTTCTCAAGTAGCTGCAGTCTTTGAACTGAATCATCATAGTCCAGAGGTGCATCCCTTTGCACCGCGTTGGACACGTAGGGAGTCGAGGAGCGGCAGTTGTCCGCCTCGGGCAGAAGGAAGGTGTAGCTGCACGACCCGTGCTGAACCTGGTACTGCTTCTTGCCTATCGTCTCCATGCTCTTACTGAAGGAGTTGTATCCTGAAGCTAAGAATATGCCGCAGCCCAAAAAGAAGCAGGCGGCCAGCTGCATTTTAATCCCTGCGGTAACTCGGCGGACCTAGAGAGCCTGGATGCGCTGGCCAGAGCCCGGCCCTAGCGAACCTGCGGCGCAGCGGAGCGCTCCTCTGCCATGTGCCGTCAGGCGAGGGCTGGGCTTGCCTGCCTGTCCCGGGCGGGCCGGGGAGGTGCGGCCGCTCCCGCCGTGCCCGCAGCTGTCAGGCGCGGGAAGCAGCTGCGAACGCCCCGCCTGGCTCGCTGCCTTCCTGCTCCGCGCCGCGCCCCGCCGAGCCCCCGCCGCCGCACACCCGAGCCCCTCGCTCCCCTGCCCTTATAGCAGCGTTGGTAAGAGCAGGCACACGTGTGGAGCGGAGCCGCTCCTCCCTCCCGGGCTCGCCAGGGCCGGGGGGCAGCGCACGGCGGCTGGCGGGAGCGGGGCGGCGAGAGGAAACCCCAGGGAGGAGCCGGCAGCGGCAGGACCCCTGCGAATTCCTGCAGCACGGCTCTAATTAAGAGTTTCCTAGACAGAGCAATCAGTT
Source organism: Brachypodius melanocephalos (assembly GCA_013398615.1). Classification (NCBI taxonomy): domain Eukaryota; kingdom Metazoa; phylum Chordata; class Aves; order Passeriformes; family Pycnonotidae; genus Brachypodius; species Brachypodius melanocephalos. The sequence goes on along the minus strand of VZSR01003806.1, from coordinate 173,299 downwards.
CCGATAGCCTCCAACTATGCTAGTAAATTATTTGCGATGGTAATCATTTTTAAGTTCCTTACCCTCAACCACCCCCATTAAACACACACACACACAAGTCCCTGGGCTTGTTTGTTCGTAATTTATTTTCTTTAAAATATACTGAACCAAGATGTAATTTAGTTGGTGTTTAATACGTTGTGGAGTTACAGAGAAAGACACTGTCCCATGCATACAAAAGCAGGCTTGGGTACGTCCTTGCAAAAGAACACGAGGAACAGTAATTAGAGGTTTTCTGTTGAACACAGAATTTGTATTTTACTGAATCTCTGAGATGATCACTCATTTTTAGGCATGTCTTTCAAGAGTTAAGCGTTTACAAGCTTTTTGTTTATTATTTTAAAGGCACTTTTTTTTCTGTGTGAAATGGCAAAGTTTGGAAGTTCTAATGTTAATAAAAGAGTTAGAAATCACAAGTCAGCTGGGACTGGAAGAGGAAAAACCATCCAGAGGCAGTGGCAGTAAGGCATGGCTCAGGAAGTGGCATGACTGAATAGGAATTACCCTGATAGCTCTCCCTAGGCCAATTCTGTGCCCTTGGGAGTGGGAAATACCCATAAAAGGGGAGGGAAATTCTAATAAAGTATTTGAAATTTATATGTAAGAGTAAAAAGGACTACTTCCCAACTCCCATGGTCTCTGCAATGATTGGTCATCTTAAAAAAGCGGAAAATTACTAGCCAACTTACCAAACCCTGGGAAAGAGTCCAATCCACCGAAATTTTGGAAAAGTTTACCTCTCTATAAGAAGAAATTTTCTTCTTGAAACCAGCGTGATAGGATACTGACTCCTGAAGACAAACTGCCTGAGATTTTGGCTAGGTTTGGATCTGGAAACTATAGATTTTTCTTAATTAAAATAAACAAAGAGAATGCTGTGCTAGTCAAACTAACATGAATTACTGACCAAAGTTTCTCATATTCAAGGAAAATCGCAGCATGTCTTAGGATCTCTTAAGACAGACTCTTATATAGCTTGCTTTATCACAAATAATATGTTAATGTGGTTTTGGTTTTTTATATGATGAAGTTGTGTTCAGAGGTTGTCAAAAATAGTTGTAGCAACTAAAATTCATGTCTTAGATTGTTGGAAGCTGCTGATATTTCTTTACATAGTCACCTTTGGAAAGGAAAATCTCTAGCATTTAACTCTGTCAAATTCCAGAAAGATTCTGATTATACTTGGACTGTTATGAGTGAAACCAATTTGTCCGATTTTTCCCATGGAGTATTCATACGCCATTTCTAACCTTCTAACCAGAGGAAACACAGGAATATGTTTGGAACAGTCAAGATTATTTGCAACAAAATGTGTGTATTTGGAGGGTTTGGTATATGAAGTATGCATTCTCCATCCCTTCAATTTTGTATTGCAATAGCCAAGCAGATAAATGTGACAGCTACTTGCATTGATAACAAAGTTTCAAACTTGTGTACTGATTTCTAATTTTCAATGAATTGAAGTCTTTGAAAGAATGTTTAATCCCATGTGAATAACAGTCTTTGCAAGATACTTGACCAACCTACTATTTTCCAATTAAGACAAAATATAGCCTTAGATTAATGTACTAGACTGTGTGAAGCATTTCTATCTAACCAGACATTCCAATTCAGTATTTTCTATTATTTAGGTTTGATTAATTTGCTAAGTTAAATGAGAATTTCCCACTGCAACTTGGCCTTAAATTGATCTGTTCCCTGTTTTCTTTGCACAGCTAGGCCAAAAAAAAATAAATGGCCATATCTTACTAGTCATCCTTCCTTTCACCACCACATGTGTATATTCACATGTATATATAGAGTAGTGCTGAAAATTAGATTGCTCCAGCCCTGGAAATATTTGTATCTTAATGAGGAAGAACTGGTGAATAATCTTTATTTTTCTGATTATATTTTCATGGATTTTTTTTTAAATTCCTTAGTTAGATATTAAATGAAAATATGAGACTGAGCAGTGTAGTCATCTAGAAGTTTTCTTTTTAATTATTAGAGCTCTACTCAAGGGGCTGAACACATATAAAAGACAAGATTTAAAGGAAAATCTGCTGAGAATTCTTTAGATAGGATCTCCATGAGAGGCTTGATTAAATCAGTAGTTTTTGAATGACTATAAAGTTTGCCAGCTCTATGCCACCCTAGTGAGTCACATCACCGCTGTGATCTGGCAGCTCAGTTTCAGTGGGTTTTGGAGGAGAGATGAGTGTCTCTAAAGGTTTGAACTGGAGTCCGCTTTTCTTTGTGAAAGGCCAAAGCATGACCCTGGGAGGCCCTTATGCTGTAATGAGGCCAGGAACAAAACTGAATTTGGAGACTGCCTAGGAAGCCTTGCTGTATCCTAGGCCTCCACTAGGGAGAACTGTGGTTGTAAAAATACTGAAAAGAGAAACAAGTTCACCTTTTACTGTGTTTTAGGCTTGGCTTGGTTTTTCTGTTGTTGTTGTGAATGAATGAATGAATGAATGAATGAGTAAATGGCCAGTTGCTATGGCTGTCTGCAATTCGGGGGAAAGGTATGGAAAGCACAGGTATTATTGTGAGAAGTGACAACAAAATCCCAATGGAAGACTCTTACCAGCACAAGAGGCACCACCAGTTAGCTTCTAGTCACTGTGTTTCTCGTCTAGGTCTGGAGTTACACCCTGAGGTTCACCATGGTAATGCTTTCTCCAACTTTCATTGATAATCCCAGGCTGTGGGGGCAGTAACTGAACAACCCCCACACACACATAACTGAAGGAGGGTTTTGCTGTTTCCCCATCTGGGTCCAATGGACTCATATTGCTTTAATGAGGTGCTCTTTCCCACTGTCCAGGAAAGTAGTTGTTCACCTTGCCAACGAAATAAATATACGTCCCTTTAACCCTTCACTGCACTTAGTGCTGTATTTGGTGAATCTTTTGGAGCAGTTGATTTTGATCCTTCACCCTTTCTATCCCTTTGGGAGCAGCTTTCCCAGCTGTGGAGGAGGAAGTGGTCTTCTCTGCCTCTCCAGAGAGTCAAAGCCAGTCAGAGTTCAGGGGGAAAGAAAGTAGTAACAGCTAAATTTAGAAAATTGGTGTGAAAAGTAAGGCAAGTTAAATCAATTTTTGTCCTTGAAATCTGAGGAAGAGGAAGGAAGATGCCTGAATACAACCTTTTTACCGAGCCTTAGAGGCATTTTAACAAGTCTGCTTAAAAGGGAGGGCTTATTCTGAAAACTTAATGACTGGGAAGATCTGTCCCCTGTCAGTTATGAGAACGACCATTTCTTTCTTAGATGTGTTGAAATGAGGAGGAATTTAAATAATTTGGCATGGAGTCTTATAAATGTCAGAAACTGAGTAAAAAGTTATAATTCAGGCTAGTCACATCCTCTCAGTATTTCTTTCATGTTCGTTGTTCTCTTCATCTTTCATTTTTGCTGTCGATATGGTGTGTTTTATTTACATTCATGATACATTTTTCCTGTAACTAAAATATAGCTTTTAGCCTGTGAGTTCCTGCTTGCTTTAGAGCTGAACGTATACAGTATAAGCCATAAAATACCAAATAATGGATTGGTATATTTAAAGTACAAATTAGATCTTTCCCTTTTTAGAAAGAAGATACCCACTCTACAGAACTCACCTTATAAGCAGAGCTGAAATGTGTATTTTTTCAAAACTAAACATTTAGAACATTTTGCCAGATGTGTGCTGGCAATTTCCTTTCCTGGGAAAGTAAATTCCCTTACTCAGCCAATCGTGGGTTTCTTCCACACAGCATATGGCTAGGCTGCTTTGAGAGAGATGCCTGAATTCTACTAATGTTATCTTTCCAATTATCATTTTACTTACAGCTGCAAAGCTTCTGTTTGACACACAGAGATCTTGTGAGATCTCTGATAAAAAAGGAAGCATATAAACTTAAGTAAAATAAGAAAATGTTGACTTGGCTTTAGTCTGCTATCTGCAAACTTTGCCACCTAAAACTTTCAAGGTGTTGATTTAGTAGATAACTTCTCATTTCAGGAGTTTACTCACTTTAGGAAGGGAGAACTACATCATGAAGCATGTGTAAACTAAAGGCAAAACCATGTAAACAAGCAGGTTTTGATGCTGCTTTCTTATGGGGATATTTGATCTACACATATAAATGAAAATGCTGTAATGTAACTTCAAAATCAAATCTGAGAAGAAAAATCATCTGAAACATGGAATAAATTAATAAAATATTTTATATATTCCTGGCATTTGCATTCCTCGCATTTTGACACTCAATGTTGAGTTCCCACCTTTGGTTCCTGGTACTTTAATATTACTTTATGGTAGTTCCATTTGCTGTCTTCAAAATATTTTCCTTCACTGTAAGTAGTTTAGCATTTTTCTCAGGAACTTATGTCAACAAGGACAAGACTCATGAACTTGTAACTTTACAAACAGGGAACAGGATCTAGGACCCTATTGGATTTTTAGGCTGCTGAAAATCTTGTCTGTTTTTAGATCTTACACTCTTTTTCAAAGAGAGGAGTGATAGGTTATTATGTTTTCCTACAAGCCAAACAATTTCTTTTCATCTAGACCCATAGCTCAGATTTTTAGCACTTTAAAATTAATGATAGTATCTTACCAATCATTCCTACTTTCCTCACCATTTGCTCATTATCTTTTTTATTCCGTCTGAGCTTTTGCACCAGTCTCTCATGACTTCTTTAACAAAGTCTCAGGATTCCACTCACTTTCTCAGCTGCAACTTTTTTCTAATCACTCAGAACATCTGGTGTAACATCTTGTGAATTCGTAATCATCTTTATGTTCCATCTCTGACGTTCCATCACGTCTGCTTTGAGTGCCCTTCCTTATGAGGGAGGGTATTTGCCCAGTAGTTCTCATATTGTACTTCTGCTGAAGGGACAAAAGGTCAATAATCTGATCCACTGAAAATTTCAGTTACCACTCTGTCTTGGTGATTCAGTCTGTTTTTTCCCATCTTGCCTTGTAACATCCAATCCATCATTTCAGTACACAGTATTTTTTTCCTAGATGTCACAGCACTAGTAGAAGCATAATGCAGCTAAAACCAGACTTTGTGCATTTCCTTGGAAATTCTTCCATGCTCCCTTTTTCTCTTTAACAATTGACACTGCCACCATCCTTCAATGCATTTAAATTTATAATCTGCAAGTTATGTTTCCTTTATTTCTTTGATGTTTTATGCTCTCCCTTTTTTGATGCTATGCTTTCATTAATGTGTCTAAAATCCCTATGTTGGTCCTTATCATCAGCATACTGAATTTTGTAACATAATCTCTCTGGCTCCTCCAAAATATTTGAAACATGACTTGCTTATTAAGTTTATTTTATTAGTTCTGCCTCAGTAAATTACATTCAACTTTGCTATCATAAGGATGGTTAGACAACCATCAGAGCGTCACACAAGTGGATTATATACTTACTGCTTTGAATTTGGAAGGTCTAAACTCAGCACCTCTGCTACCAATATGTCAACTTCATTGCTTTCTTTGTAACCACTGGCTGGATTGGCTTTCCTGGACTGTCCTAGGTTAAACTTGGGATATCTTTTCTCAGATAATCAGGTATTTAATGTGATCATATTTTCAAATTATAGACTTATTTTACTTTTTTAAAGTAACATTGTATTAATATTAAAAGACATTATATATTTTATATATACATAATTATATCTGGATATATGTGTGTGCTTAGTATGTTGTTGATGCCACTGTACCTAAAATATAATTGGTCATGTTAATTTAAATTGGGACTTTATGATATCACATCCTGAGTAATAACAATAACATGAATTAACGGATTTTTTTAAATTCCTGTCATTACCACTTCCACATGCCAAAACCTTGTTAAATACAAAATGTTTCTTAATTTCTGCTGCTTCGTTACTTTATCATGATTTCCTTTTTCAGTCCAAATTTTCAAGTGATATCTAAAGCAGAATTCACAAGTATCTATCAAGCTCTAGTCTATACAAATAATGTAGGCACACATCGAAGAAGACTCTCACTGTGCATTAATGAAGTTCCTGTTTGTAGAACAGATGGTAGTGTCTTTCATTGTGAGCATTTTCTAATAATGAATGTTATTTTAATCTTTGAAAGATGAGTCATCCATACAGAAGTAGGAAGTAAGTCCCAAGATTATGAAGATTAGTTGCTACATGTCCTTCCTCCTTATCATTTTTATATAGTTTGGCTATAGTGCCCAAAGGCTGTGCTTATTTTCTTCAGAGCTATGTGATGACAGCAAACTTTAGCTGGTAACAAGTATAATTACATCTTAAACTCAAATAGCACAAGTTCAAAACTAATACAGAAATTACAGCTAATGTTAAGGATCTTACAATTGCACTGCTGAATATCTGACAGTGTTAAGTGCTGTGCCCTATCTCCCATACTGGGAAAAGCATTATAAATCACTTGAGTGAACAGGTTATCGTTGGTTGAAACTGAACAAAATAACTTGTGTGCTAAAGTGTAGTAAAGCCTTTAAAACCTGTTTTAAAAAATTGTTCCCATGGCACTTATGTATTTACTCTTTGCTGTTGAATTATAAGTTTAAAAAACTTAACAGATGTTCTTACTCTGTATGCTTATATACTGTTTCTATGCTTTGAAAAATGTCTTTTAAATTACAGTTTTGTGCATTTGGACATTTTAAACCTAAAATCTTTATGTAAGGTTTTGACTTTTGTTGTATTATGTGAATGTGAAAAGGCAGTAGACTCTGAAAGAATCCAGAAGGCTTTTGGAAAATGAGAAGTCTGCCTTACTGACATCCTAAAGAAAAATGCATGTGCTGTTTGTATAAAGGCATGTATTTTTAAAATGTCTAAGCAGCTGACAGTAAGACAGCCTTACGAGTCACCCCAGTCCCTGTGATTTAAATCCTTCCTCTTGTAAGCAGTCAGTCAGGTTAGCGGAAGGTTCTCTCATCTGGTAATAGCACACTTACTTGATAATAACAGCATGTCACACTTCCGAAGAGCATGTTCAAGATCTGAATTCAAAGATAAACTGGTGTCAAAGAGGGAATGAAAAGGAAGTGAAAAACTGTGTAAGAGGAATAAACAACACTTTCAGAGAGGGAGAGGACATTTATGGCAACAGTAAGGTACCTAGTTCCTGACATCTGTTTCCCTCAAGAAAAAAATACAGTACATGCACTAACCTTTTTATGGAGAGTGCAAGAAAAATATTTGCAGCATGTTTTCATATGTTCATATTTGTTGAACTGTATTATGGATGTATAATTTGAAGAGGACAGACCAACTGCAAACTATTTTTGCACTCCATAAAGATAAATATTTTCTTTTTTTTCAATACTGATAAACATAGTTTGATAATAGCTCTCAAAAACATTGCCCTCCCTCTTGCCGATTCTGCCACAAAAACTGGGCATTCTTTTTTTGTTGGTCTTACTGCTGTACAAGCAAATGAAGGAATTAAAATGGATTTTTTCTCCCTGGTTAGTGGGGCATCAGAACCCGTGATGGGACAGCACAAAGATTAGCTGCATACAGATACCAAGATTAGGGCTTCTTTGAGTTTGGACTCCTTGCCTCCATACAACTTATTGCTCTGTAAATATTAACATAAGTACCTCACTGGCTGACTAACATTCTGTTCTTTATCTCTCCAAATAAATCCTTTGCTGGAAAGATAACCCTCCATCTCCAGTTGATGTAGACAAGAACCAAATCTCTTATAAGTATCCTATCATTAAAGTGGTATATTTTCTCCCCAGCACAAACCAATTAGAAAGTCCTTTTACTGGACTTTTATCTAAATCTGAATTATTACTTGAGTCATTTTCCTACACAGAAAATTCAAATCTTTAAAAATCTTTATTCTGTCTCACTAGAAATATATATACAGGAAATTTGGAGATTACATTGGTGATATCTACTTTGTTTAAATGTGCATCCACATTCAGGCTAGCCACAGCCAAAGTGACTTCTAGTTACAAAACAAATAGTTCAATCTTAGTTTATGAGCTTGAGGTTAAGCTTGATTATAGAACATCTTACTTGTATTTTTATGTCAATATTTTCAGTCAAATCTGTGATCAAATTCTATTATAAATAACTAAGAAAGCTTCACCTTTGGTTTTAGGTAATACATTCTGATTTGGTACTGCTTCAGCATTGTGGCCTGAGCCTTACTAGCAATGTCCAATGAATAGCATTTTCTTGAATAAATAACTTTATTTATAGTTATTTCTTTTATTTCATCAAATTGGTGATCAGCTGATGTTCTTCTACTAATTTCTGCTTTCCTTTGCCTGTTCACCCATTTGAGTATAATTTTTAGGAAGCAAAATCCATATGTTCAAATATTTACTATATGATGACATGAAATGACAATATATCCTAACTCAGACAGCTTAGAATATTTTCTTTTTGCATTAATGAAGATTTTATCCTTGTGTAGGGTGTTAAGGTGCCCTTCTTTAATTAAATGCATATATGAGGTCAACCAAGATTTCCTTGTGGAGTCAGAGAAATTTCTCTCTGTTGATCAGAAGGAGACTCTTGAGTAACAAGTTCAGATGCCAGCACCAGAAGTTAGGTGAAATGAATGTCTTGAAACTTATGGAAGTAAGTCATAGTTATTCAAGATTTCGTATATGTTTCATTGTCTCATCTTAAAGTGCTGTTGTTAACGTATTATCAGTATTTTTCATTTTATTACAATTTTCAGATTATTGTGTCCAAACTGTATTGTTTTGCCACTGTTCTCTTTCGGTAATGGATTCAATTGGACTGTGAATTGATTAAAAAAACCCAGGCCAGTAAGAAATTGGGTCTAAATAGATTGTTCACCCTGGAAACAGAATTCTTTTACACTGCAGACACATTTTACAAGGCTAAGAACACTGTACCTTTGGTAAATGTCAGTTGAAATGTTTAAGCAGGGAACCCCAGTGCAGCCCATGGTGAGGAGCGATGGACTAGCAATGGACCAAGTTTTCAGCCAGCTGGGAAGTATTCCAGGCAGGACTACAGCAGGCAGGGAAACTGTAGGGAGCATTGGCCTAAAATTTGTTTTAGTTTCACAGACAGTATAAAGATATGTCTTCTGAAGCTAAGATCTGTGAGACTGTAGAAAACCCTCTCATGAGAAGCAGTGGAATCCCTGTTGTATGAGGAATACCGATGGCAGAACAATGAAAAATGTAAAGGAAAATCCCGTGCTGGCAGCAGTATGAATTAAGTGATTTAATAAGTTTTTACATCTCTTAATTTTTCTCATCAAGCCTCATCACTCTGATGAAAGAAGGAAAAATGTTTATGTTGGACCTCCATGTGAAAAGTGCTTATAGGAAAAAATATCCCTCTTCAGATGCTAAAAATGTAATTAATATAGTTGAAATAATTCTTGCATTTTCTCACAGACATTAAATAAAATCTATCAGTAACAAGCTAATATTAGTGCCTGCAAACTGTTAAACACAATTATTCCAATATAATGCAGCAGTGGGTTTAATACTGGAAATTGCTATGGTTTAATATTTCTTTGCAATATTGGGACAACTTAATTTTATATTATTAATTCCATTAATGACATCCAAAAGAATACAGTTATTCCAATTGCTAAAAGCATCAGAGTGAGACTGTGCTTCATACACTATTATTGGCCACACAAAAACCTTCTTGGCTGAGAAGTTTGCAACCAGACAAATTATTCTGAATTATCAATGGCTTAATTGCTATTTTTGTTTTCAGAATTAAAAAAAAAAAAAAAAGAAAGAAAGAAAAGAAAACTTGTTTAAACATATTTACAGTGAATATTTTTTTCAAAATGCATTTCATGGACATCATGAACTGAAAAAGCCACAAATTTTACATAAAAATCAGATTGCTCTTCATTAACTTCTGATAGATTAATTTCTCTATTTTTTAAACCTCTATTTTTGAACATTTATTTGATGTGAAGTGGGCTCTTTTGTATTCAGATGTTTTTTACCTTGTTGATTCTGCAATGGGGGTAGAAAATCTGCACTCACTTACCTCTGACCTAAATCTGCTGGCCCTCAGTTTTAGACTACAGTACACCCAATAAAGAAAAATAACACATGCTTTTAAAAGAGCTATTTCAATAAACTGATAGCCTCGAGGACTAAGAAAAAAAAGTGATGCTTTAAAGGTGAACTGGGGGCTTCTCATTTAGAACAATTTTCTAGGATCAGTCAGAACCTTTTTGTGATACATCTGTCATGAAAAATGATCAGAAGCTGCTGAAGTAAACAAAATGTGGGTCTGTTCTGCATTATTGTAATTTGCAGATGCCCTGTGCCTGCTTACAGAGGATGGCCCGAGGCTTTTAAAACTGTTAATGACATGAACAGTAGCCAAGAACTGTCTTTATTTGAAATACAAGTGTATTTTTAAAATAAACCAGAATGTGTGAATCCTCACACAGTTGCCATTTGCATTAGCTTTACATAGTGAAAATTTTTTTTAAAGATACACATTTCTCACCAAACATTCTGTGGACTAGTTAAACAATTGGAGCGTTTTCAAGATATGTTACCACTAGTTAAAATATTGGCTTTTGTGGCTGGTCCAAATCAGGCTTTACAATAAATTAAACTTAGTTCCCATCATTGATTTCTCAATGTTCCTAAATTCATTAAATGTTCATTCATCATAATCCATCTCTTTTCTGGCTCTTCCATGTCAGAAGGAGGCACCTGTTTCCAAAAAAAATGAACTGGCAGATGGCTCAGTAAATATTGCACCATATCACAGCTGGTGGAATGAAGTAATTTTAATGAACAGAAGACAAACAGAAATTAAAGTATTCAGAATTAGAAATAATGGAGAGAGGATTTATTATCTTGTCCTTTTCTTTTTCTACTTTTTTGCTAGTTAATATTCTTCTATAGAGTTGTGTATACTAAATACTAATGGTTGAAATTCAGGACAGTTTGGGTCTGTGTAACAGCTCTGCACATGGGCATCAAATACACTGTAGCTGGTAGTGCATCTGCTGTATATGAAGGTTTTACCCATGTATGCATTGTGTCATTTTTCCAGTTTACTAGGCATCTGAAAATCAGCCTGGTTTCAATGAAAATATGTGGAAAGCTATACTCCATATGCTTTTCATATGAGACATAAGACTTGACTGTGTAATACTGGCCATCCCCCATTCTGTGGGACTTCTGCTAAGTTCAGCAGAAATAAAAGTTACAGGCAGGAGAATAAAACCAGAGGAATAAGTGATTACTAAATCCTTATTCTGTTTTTAATTTTTATATTCTGCTCTGGTCTCAGCTGTTAGAGTCAACTTTTAACAATATCTCTGAATAGGAATAGCCATGTATTCTGTACTTTAAAATACTTTGTGGTTAAAACTTAAAAATGTTTAATAAACGAATGACAGATTTTCAGAGGTTCTCAGTGCAGGTTTAGAGACTTCCAAAAATCCTAGTATGTCTCCCTTTGCATCTTTAAATAAGAATGTATTTCTGATCTATGAGCTTGGAAAAGCCTAAGAGCGTTTTTAATATGTTTTGTGCATATGTAGTTTAGGTTGTAGTTGAAATGTAAACTGCAGCTGTTACGAATTTTCTCAAGAATTTTGGGGTAAAAGATAAATCTTGCCTTGTTTTTGGGTGTTGCCAGTGATTATGTTACTCTGTCCTTTTGGTCTGCTATATCCTAGATTGTGAACTAATTAGATTAAGAAAGAAATGATCGCTTAAATTTAGGAGAAATAATTCTATTCCTCATGGTTACAGAAGCATGAAAATGTTCCTCTGAAAAAAGGCAATAGAAGGCAGCAAGTAAATAAAAACCATATTTTTTAACATGATTTTGAAAGCCGGAATCCTGGTTTCTGAATAGTTCAGTTAGCAGTCCCAGAAATGTAAATTCTAAAGTCCCATTGTAAGACCTTCCTTTCACATTTCCAGAATGTGAAAGTAAATACTGATAACATCTACATATTTGGCATTGCTTTCAAAATGTTGTTTTCTTGTATCTATTTATAAATCTAATACCGCTCAACTCCTTTTTATTGGCATGTCTGTGTTTATTGTACGTAGTAAGAAACAAGTCCTCTCAATACCTTGGATGCTGTAGAAAATTTCACATGAAATTGGAATTAAGTTCCTGTCTACTACACAATCCACAGCCACATACAGGTTTCACTTGCTAAAACTTACTGTGGGTGCAGGTAGAACTTTTATGATATTCAGGTTGATGCATGTTGAGGATTTTTTAAGCACTTCAACTCCCAGTCTAATGGAAAGAACCCTGAGAATATTTACCTTCATTTATCATGCTTTCAGTTTTACTATTAACTATATTACAAGAGAGAGCATAAATCATCTATTTGGCATCTCACTTTACATCCTAGGTTCAAAGAGGTACTTCCAGGCTATTACTTTCTGCAAGTTATATGCTGCTTTTCTAATATTCTAGTCTAGACTATTCTAATAGTCCTCTGCTGTTCTTTGTCTGTGTTACATCTGTGAAACTCTGAATAATCCCTATATTCAATACATTGCTAACAGACAAGAAAGAAAGGAAATTTTACATATTCAGGATGCATATGTAAATTACTATTTTTATTTAATAAAGATAGATTGTTGAGCCTGGCACTAATTTTATCCTTTATTACCAGTGAAGACATGAGAACTTGAAGTACATCCTGCTTCCATACCAGGGAAGTTGGCTCAAACTGGAAGGAGGACGACATAGCATCATTTTTTTTGTGGAATATGTCCTTTAAATGTTAGTTTACAAAGACCTGCTGAGTCAAAAGGCCAATTTTATCCAAAAGTTGTTTTTAAAAAAGTAGTATACTCAGATATGCATAGCATACATGACAAAATAGATAAGAAACAGTTCTAGAAACCTGTTGGACTTTATGAATACATCCGATTGTTGCTCAGAAGCCTATCCTGGGAAGGACACCCACCTACTTCTGCGCCTTCTCTGGCTGATGTGCTTAATCTGTGCACATGACTATAATCTATGAGCACATGATTATGTTCTGCAATGACTTACAAATAACTTTAACACCCCAAATAGCTCCTAAAAAGAGCTCTGATTTATCTACGTAGCCGATTTTCCAGGATAAAAACCAGTTCTGTAATTCCTTTACACCACTCTGTGGTGGGGTACCATTCATAGTACAATGGCCTCATATATCTGACTCATAGAATCTTGCTGCCTTGGTACACTTTGGTCACAAAAGCTTTTCACTGGTTATTTTGCTTGTAATTGTGATGTATGCCATCAGTTTGCTCTCTGCATTTGACTAGTTTGGACTAACATGGAAATGAAAAATGAGTGAATGTAAATTTTTTGGTAAAAGAATGTCTTAAGTGTTGACAGGACAGCTTGTTCCAGCCCAGAATTTTCTCTGCACATAAACATAGACTACATTTCATAAACCAAAACTGCAGCTTTTTTTGTTTGCTTTGGGGTTGTTTTCTGAGTTTCTTGAAAGGACGTGATTCTAAATGAAAAGAAACACTGGGATGTGTCTAAAAGGGAAATACTGTGATAACAAAGTACCAGAAGAGCAAGCAAAGATTGCAGTGAATATGCTGAAAGTAGTATAGAGGTAATAAGAACAGACCCAGGCCCAGTCATCTTCACAGCCAGTATTAATTGCAAGGAAGAACAGATGTTTATATTGTTCTATTGATGTAGATTTGGTAAATTTCTACTTTGCTGCAACTGTAGCACATCACACGTGCATTACACATGCTTTTACATCATCATCTGAACTGTAATCTTCCACTTCTAGAAAATCAGTACTTGGGGAAACTGCGTTATCATTTAAAAACACAATCAAAGTTTTACTTTGATCTTTTTTCCACAGTAGAAAAACACATAGTTAAGTTTATGTGCCTTTGTGTTTTTTCTTCTGGTGGTGTTGCACTGTGATTGTGTTTGTCTGTATGATTCATTACAAGCTCACTGGCAGATGGTCACGTACCCTTTGCAAAAGTGCTTGATGTTAATAATCAGCTTTTAGCTTTAATATTCTTTTCCTACTGTAAATAATGTATCATAATGCCTAGAAATTCATGGTTGTTTTAGTCACTGCCATCTAAATACCTTTATCCTTCAGTAAAAGAGGTTTCTCTGTACATATTCAGTATTTTATGAGTGAAACCTACTGCATGTATGGATGGTAGTGACAGAAAAGTTAGAGTTCTTTCTTCCATATATGAACAGAATGGAAGAATGAGAGTTTCATGAGACCAGGATGTGCTGGAAAACCTCCTGGCTCCTGCACATAATGATTTTTATTTTTGGTTAAGCCATTGGAGCCCCACAGGGGTTACACAGCTAAAGCTTCAGAAATCCTGCTTTGTCTTATTCGATCCTCACACTTGTTATGGTAGAAGGAAAGTGTTTATGTATTTTTATTTGTTTATGTATATTTTATTGCATAACAGTAAATCATGCTTATATGCAGTGTTTATCTGTAATAGTTAAAATGCTGTCAGTCCAAAATATATTCCATTTACTTAAAAGATGAAATCGTAAAGAACTACTTCTATGTAGTGCAGAAGAATGTGTATATCAAGAAACATTGTTTTATAAGAGGAAAAATGTGTTGAATTATGGGCTCTTACCATTATATTATCATTTATTGAACAGTAGTTTTAGGTGGGAATAGCTGAAGAAGCCAAAATATGGAACTTTTTCCACAAAAAGATGGAACTTTGTGGAAACTCTTTATAGCTATGTTGGGAAGGAAAAATCTCTGGTCTGGCAATTTTAGTGGAGCTGTTGAGATGCTCTTGTTGGCTATTGTTTATTATAGTTGTAGTACACTATATTCAGACAATAAAATTAGTTACAAATCTGACTCCCTTGAAACACAGTGTCATGCAATGGTTCCAGCAAAAGTGAATCTTATTTATTTAATTAAAATTCCCTTATTTTTAATAAATTCCTTGCTGTTTCTTCATTTAGTCATAAGCAAAAGGTTGTACTACAACTCTGTTCATGTTCTTGGAAGAGAATATGATACTGAAGTCCATGACAGTATCTCTACAGTATAGAATCATGGCCTATAGACCTGATATTTTTCTGAATATACTTCTCAGTTACATCTCCTGAGAGCTTTAGAATTTACATTTTAGCTGATATAGCTCATCTTCTCCGGCACTTTCATAAGTGTGTCTAAGGTACAGTCTTAACTGCAGAATTCTGTCCTCCAAAATTGAGGCTGAAGTAATTCACTGCTAATATGAAGAAAATATTCCATGAATATGTGCCAGATTTTGTCCTGCTAGTCTTAGTTTCCCTGATATAAGTCTTTTAGTAGGCTCCTTTGATTCCTAGCTCTCATACCTTTGCTCCAACCCCACAAGCACCAAAAAAAAATACAATTTTAAAATGTATTCCTAAGATAGTTGCCAAACTAAATTCCATCTTCAGTTGATTTACTTTGCAATGATTTTGACTAACTGTGCTTTTGAGTATCTGTTTTTATATATAGTTCTGTACTTGTTCTTACTGTTCTGTGATTTATTATGTGTTGATGAGGTTCTGTTGTAGACCTTGGAGGTTTTTTCAAAGACAAGAAGTTCCATTGTCATGTTTTTCATACAATGATTTATGTCTTGTGTATTGAAGTTATTTATCAGAAGTATTTTAAAGATGGTCTAAATTCATAATTTTTAAAAAGTATTATCTAATATTTGCCTGAAGTTGGTCCCAGAGGCTGCAATCAAAAAAGAGCCTCACTTTGCTAGTCAGTATATTACTATAACAAAGGTAGTATTTCTTCATTATTTTCCATTGAACATAAAAGCAGACTTTGCATCTAAATGCATTGTACAAATCCAAAACAAAGGATAGTGTCTGCACCAGGGACCTTTTGATCTTCAGAAGAATATTTCTGTCCTTTCTTTTTTCCCAATCTGACTGAAAGGTCACACTTTAACCATATTTCATTCTACCAGATTTATTTGTAAATAATAAAATGGCCTGGAGGCTTTATCAAATGCATTTCAAGCAGAAAATTCTGGCAGTGGTTCACATGAGAGACTTTTACCTGTGGAGATGGGGCAGCCTGATTCTGCTCAACTTTGCTGCATGTAATGCCTACTTTTAAATCTATTATAGAGAGAGAAGTCTAACAGCAGTACGTTTGCCTGAGGGAAAGGAATTTTATGGGTAGTCTGAATGGGGTGGAATTTTGTTGGCTGTTTTAACAGCAACTATTAATTAGTATCTATCTTTTAAACTAATATGTTTTGAACATATTAGAACAATCCAGGGAAAAAGTATAAAAATTCTGTTTAGTACAAACTTTCTAAAATCAAAGGAAATACACATTTAAGAATTAGTTTAAAGGGGTCCTCACTATCATGTTAAAACTGAAAATCTTGTGCCAAAACTTTAGTGATCTTCTGAAAGTTTTGCCTAGCCTCAGATTCCTGTCTGAATCAAGGTACATTGTAAGTGCCTTGAAACAGCTGCAGTTTTGACACAAAGCAAGGCCAAACTCTACAGATTTTATTGGGGACTATTATTGAAGCTCTGGGTTTAGTTATGAAGGAGGTAGATAACTATGATGTTAATTAAGAGTTTTTGCACAAAGCTTTACTATGTGGAACTATATAGTTGAGTCAATTGTGGCTTAGAAGAAAGACTATAAAATAGGGATGGCATAAATAATTGAAAGATCTGTTTGTCCCATCCCACTGGGTGTTTGGCTAAGGTCATACTTATGAAACTGAAGATGTGCTTCTTGAAGCAGTACCATAGTGTGATCCCATTATTATTATTATTCTCTGTGTGATGTGAATTGGGCTGGTTGCTGAAGGGCACATAGTGCTTTATCTGATGTTAAGAGTAAGCAAATTTTTTCTTGCTTTTTTTTTCCTTCTGGTTTGTTTGTTGGTTTTTGATTTTTGTTTGGGATTTGTTTGGTTGGCTGCTCAAAGTACCATCCAATCTGGCCTTGGACAATTCCAGGGATAGATCCACAACTACAGGCAACCTGTTCCAGTGCCTCACCACCCTCACAGTAAAGAATTTCTTCCTGTTATCTAATCTAAACCTACCCTCCTTCATCTTAAGGGCATTCTGCTTGTCCTGTCACTACATGCCTTTGTAAAAACTCTCTCTCCAGCTCTCTCATAGCCCCCTTAAAGTACTGGAAGGCTGTTCTAAGGTCTCCCAGGAGCCTTCTCTTCTTCCAGGCTGAAGAATCCCAACTGTCTCAGCTTGTCTTCGTAGGAGAGGTGCTCCAGCCCTCTGGTCACCTTTGTGATCTTTTCTGGACTTGCCCCAAGATTTCCATGCCCTTGTTATGCTGAGAACTTCAGAGCTGGATGCAGCTCTCCAGGTGGGGTCTCAAGAGGGCAGAGCAGAGGCAGAGAATCCCCTCCCTTGCCCTGCTGGTCATACTGCTTTCGGATATGTTTGGTTCTCTGGGCTGTGAGTGCACACTGACATCCAATCTCCTGTTGTGTGCTTTCCCCAAGAGCATCTCACCACTGCTCTAGGGCTGCTGGCTTCTTCTCAGCCACACTGCCAAGTCATTCTCCTTTTTGATGAGATAATTTCTCAAACTTAGGGTTTTTCCAGGATTAACTGCACTATTTCTATTTTCATGCTGCCTTTGGAGGGTGTTGCAGACATCGTAGTGGTTATTTCTTTTATCAGAAGTTTTCGGCATCCTCTACTGGCTTTAACCATTTTCAGTGGATGTTTTTTCTACTGCATTCCAGATTTGCCTAGAACAGAACCCCGAGCAGCTGACTGGGGTTTAAGCTTCATTTGCTGGAAGCCTTTGGTTTATAAGAAGCAATGCTCTCCACAAAGATACAATGTGGACATGGATTTATCCAAAATGACATTTATTTGATTAATTATAACTCCCATTAGAGTGTCATTTTAAGTTTGAGCTTCTGCCTGGGTGAATCAGCACTTCCAATTCTATGGTTAAATAAATTTAGGAAAGAAACCATATATGTTGTATAGCCTGTATTGTACTTAAGCAGACAATTACATTATGCTGTGTTTGCAGGTCCAGTATTTACTTTTTGACAAGAATTTGTCTTTCTCATGGTTAATTTCAAATGAAGTAGACAGAGGTCTTTCATCTGGAATCTAACATTAACAAAAAAAAGTGAAAATATTGGAAAGGATTCTTATTGCTCTTATCTTATAGATTGTGCTGAGGAAAACACAGGAACATTTCCACTTAAAAGAAGTTAAAGTGATATGTTAAAGAATAGTGTATTTCAAGTATTATGGTGTTCTAAAAATATTTTTAATTACTTTACACAGGTGGTATTACATTTGTATGGCATTAGAGGAATCATTACCTTTAATAGCTTTCAAAATACACTGTTAGTGGAAACCCTGCTATCCATGTTTCCAGAGAGCTGCATGCCATAATTAAGTGCACTTAAAAAGCCAAATTAAACTGAATGAACAAGTAACCAGTAAGGATGTTCTCTTGAGCATTCATTCTTACCATATGAATGATGCTTGTTTTTCTCTTCTCTTTAATTAGAATGTTTCTACATTTGCCAAAGAAAATGTTGGAATGAGGACAAAAACTGAAATTATAGGAACAGGGTTTGATGTAATAGCTTATTTGTAAAGGAAACACAACTTGTTTGGTATTTTATTGAAACAGGAAGTTCAGAACCTCAGTACACACAAGCACAACAAATTCTCAGGTGCTAGTTGAGTCATCTGTTGTTGGAAGTAGCCTCATAGAAGGCTTCCCCTTGATTTAGTTTTAATCTTCAATTAACAAAGGGAAGGAAATTACATACAGATTTAGTTTTAGATTATGTGCAAAGCTCTCTGTTGCTTTTTAGCTGTCACCCTGATGTTCATGCTTTGTGACTGTATCATGCTGGCAACTACCAAAATGTGTCAGTGAACATATTCAGCTTTTAATGAACATGAAAAATCTGATTTATTAATTTTATTTATGAAATAATATAAAACTTGTCTAGTCAAAGTATTTTGATTTTTCCTTCTCTAGTCATCTCATACCTTATTTCAGCATTACTTCAAACTGGAGAAGTAATTAGCTGTGATAAAACTATTGTTTTAAGTTTAGTATGGGATTATTTAATTTTTAACTGTCATATTTGTTTGTAATAAGAGGTCTGTTATATAGCAGAGAAGAGCATGACAATGCCACATAATTTTGTTTAGCTGTGAAATCATTAAAAACCACTTTGGAGTTTATGTGTGTATCTTCTCAGGAGAAGACTTAGCTTTCCCTTCCCTTCAAAGTCTGTATGACACTGGCCTCTCTTTAATAAGAGGGATTTATTGAATTCCCTCCAAATCACATCATTACTGTTTCTCTGTTTAACCCAAGAGAATTCCAGTGTTTTGCAGTGAGTTCTTGCCTCCATTAACAGTCTGAGCAATGATGGCTTTATAGCTCTCCCAGTGTCAGTCCACAGCATAAGGACAAATGCATTACACTTTAATCAGTAATGTCATTTTGAGAAAAAAAATCCATGGGTAGCATTAGAACAACCATGCTAGCTCCTCAATTTTAAGCCTAATAGGATTTTAAAATAAAAATACACACATGATCCAGTGAGTGTGCAGGACATTTTAAAACTTTTTTCCTTAGGCAGGGAAAACTAGCTGGATTATATTGTTTTTCCTCATTCTCTGAGTAGTGTATACACTTTAATATAGTTTGTGTGCAAACAAACAGTACCTTCTGTTACATCATGAGAGTTTGCATTGTTATAGGACTAAAGCTATATTCCTGATACACCTACCTTATTCCCATGGATTTTAGTGGGAATTCTAGATTGGGGGAGAGCCAGATATGATAAATATTTATTTACATACATTTACTAGAAAACTAGTTTGTCAGACAGAAGTTATTGAGCATTTGTATTTTTCCTAAGATATCTAGAATGTGTGACTAGAAAATAACTAGTAGTTTTGCTTGAAGCCTGTGACTATTTCTGTGCTTCAGAGTATTTATCTTGCTTTTAAACTCAAATCCCAGTTGCTCATATTTTATGTACAGTACTTGCTGAGTATCCTTTGGTTTTCAAATTGGAACTGCTTGCATATGCAATGACAGCCTCTTGAAAATACTTTCTGCTTTCACTAAAGCTAAAGCACTTCAGGTAAAATCCAGATAGACTAGAAAGTAGTAGACACTCGATCCTGCACCATTCTTAACTAAGAACAGCAGGAATATAGGAAAGGAACTCAGAAAGGAGGACAGGGTCAGGAGTCTGACCCTACAAACTTTGCCCAGATAGTATGAGAAGTCACTGAAAGTCCATTACCATAATAAGTCTGCCTAGTTCTCCATATTTAACTGCATCATAACTGGCAAGATCAAATTTAAAACAAACCCAAATTCCATATGGAATTTACAAGATTTTTTTAAAGGTTTTTAGAAGATCACCATTAGATTTTCAGTAAACAGAAGTGGACTTTCTTGTGAATTGATTTAGATTGCCACTTCAGATTAGCACTTCAATAGCTTCACCTTTAGAGTCATAGTTTTATCTTCACTAAGACAGTACCTGCAAGACCAAATGCAAATATCAAATAAGTCAAATTAATATTGATCCATTATCTTTGTCACTAAAAAAGTTAAACCGGAAATAAGTTATTAAAAATTTTTAAAAGTGGAAATGTTATTACATTTTGAAATCCCAAACACATCTGAAATCCTAATCAGGAATAAGATTATATTCTAAATAAGTCTTGTTTCAAACTTCTTCTTATTTGTAGCAACAACATATTAGACTTCTGTTTTCCCCTAGCATTTGATCAGGTTAGTGACACAGTGTCTGCTCTGCCTCCTGTAGACCCTTGAGAAGAAAACAGTGGGGTAATCTGCTGCAAGTGTGTTTGGTGTATTAGCTCACAAGTTCATAAGTGTCAATTCCTCAAACAGGTACTGGCTTCGGTTATTTTTAGAAGAGCATCATTTGTTACCATGCACAACTTACAACTGTGGTTTGTGAATTCCTTTTCTCACTTTATTAAAAAAATCCTTTTCAAATGCTTGTCCTTAACTTTAGAAATAAGAAGAACAAAGACAATAAATTTAGTGTCAGGTATTCGGTCATTACCCCACCAACTATCATAGCTTTAAACTTACTCTGTATTCACAATGTAAATATTTCTCCCTCAGTTATACAGAAGACAGTCCCAACTTTCTGTCACAATATAGTCAAAGTTCTTATATTATTGTCATACTAAAAAGTATTATAGTTCATGAAAATAATCTTCAAATAGAAATCATTAGTCATTTCTTTTGTTTAGCACCTATGAAGAAAATGGTCCTCTCCAAAAAGTTTTTCTTGAATAACAGTAATTTTAAAACATGATTGATAAAAAGCACCTGGTCAAATCTTTGAACACCTAGGGGTTTTTTTTTTTCCTCTGTGTGTGCTGGCAAGTCCACTTGCTACTTTTAGTGCTGGAGGATTAAATGTCTCTGCTTTCCAGTCTTCCTATGGGATCCTTCAATTTGTGACATAGATTAAGTGAGGAGGAGATGTTATTACACATAAAGAAGTATTCCTGCCAAGGAGTACTACTCAGGGAAGTTACAAACCAGAGGTAATCACAATAGCAGTTCTTTTGGGAGTTTTTAAAAGCAACCCAAATTTGGTCTAGTTTTGCAGTGGGCAGCATTCCACAGCAGTGGCACCATGTGTTATGCCAGGTAATCCCTTTGAGTGGGCTCATTTTTGTGACAATTTTAAAGATTTTTGCTCTTGAACTTTGATATAATTTCAACTGACCCTTAAGTTCATATTTTAAAAACCAAGCATTCCCTGCTAATTATCATTGTCGTGCATGTGTTTCCCTGTAAGTAGAGAGTTTGCATGGGACTTCTGAATGCAGCTCTCCAGGTTTCTGTTGTGCTTAGTCACTATGATGAATCTTTTTTAAACAATTTAAGGAAAACAATCTTTTCTTATACATCAGATTTTTGTTAATATTTGGTTTGGTATGTTGTAAAATATTGTGTGCTAAACAGAAACATTTTGTGGTTGTTTTGGTGAGGGAATACTTTAGGCTGCCCTACTTAGTTTTTCCTCTGTTAATACCAAAAGAAAATTAAAATAAGAAAACAACTTTAAAAAAACCTAATTTGCTGATGCCTGATTTTTTAAAGCCAAGTCCTTTTTTTTTGTTTCTCTGCAGCATATCAGAAAAGATTGAGAAAAGTCAATCCTAAGAAATTTGAAGGAAAATGAACTCACTGTGTTCAAGCTTTGACATATTTCATAAAGCTGTTGAAAACCAAAACATGAAAGCCAGATTTATGAGCTTTTTTAAAGTTATTTGTAGATTCCCAAGACGATTGTGTTCCCATCACTTACTTTAGCCTCTAAAACTTAAATGACGCTTAAAAATATTCATGTTTGGCACACACTGAGTTACTGCTGGACGTTGCAATGGCATTCAGCTAAAACTGAAGAGTAGAAAGAAGAATGTATTCTGCCTTCATGTAAAACAATTTAGTCTGCTGAGACACAGCAAAAGGACTCACATTTTCATATTTTAAAGATAAAACCAGCAATTATTTTTAATGTTAAGATTGCGTTTATTATGGGTTAATACAACTGTTTGGGGAATGAGCCATTTGGGAGCATCTGTGTAACCCTTCACATTTGCCAGGCTTTTCCTTTCAACAAGATCACTCACTTTGTTATTACTGGAATAGAAAACTCTTTTATTTATCAAAGTATTATTCATCTGCACATTGCCAGGTATAGCAAAACTGTTGACAGCACTGGATTTATCATTTACTGTTAAAGGCAAATGGAAGGATTCCCCACTTCCCTAAGCCGGCAAAACAAATATCATTCTTGAAACTCACTGCACAATATCCTGTGTTGATTAAAAAAAAAAAAAAAAAAAAAAAAAGTTGGATTGTCCAAAATTATTCAATATCTGAAAAGCCTGAGCTAGTTGAAACAAGCTTATAATTTTGAATTTTTTTTCTTCAATGCACATTCTAGGCTTCCATGCCTTGTGTCTTCATTATTTGTAGTATTTAACCATGGGGAGTATCAAGTTGTTTTTCCATTAAGTGCAGCATGTTATTAGCTCATGGAATTTCTGTTTCAGTGTGGTCCTTCATCACTGAAATATAGTTATCTGGAAATGTATTATTTCAGTCTGTGAAAATGCAGATAGGTTTACTCTGATATGATTAAACATTGCTATTTACTTCATTAATACTTCATTCCTTAAGCTACTCTGCTGAAATTAATAACATACTGGACTCATGCAATAGGCACTGGTCTGCTTAAAATAAAAATCCAACAAACAATAAGCCTTATGTGGGTTGGGAGAACTCAGTAAGCCTAGAGGATACCTTATATGAAATATGGGTAAATGGTTGCAATATGAGGGAATAAATGCCAAAATGCAACTAATGCTCCTCCCTGTTGCCATATGAGAATGAACTGTGAGATACCAATATGGGCGAGTTGCAACTGTTAAAAGATAGCCTACATTTAGGTGAGGTCGTTATTTTTGTGCAGTTAATAATTCCATTTGAAAGACGTATCCCATACATAGTATCACTACCCCATTACATCTGCCAGAAGTGACTCCATGCTCCCTGGCGCCTGTGTCTTGGAGTCAGTAATCCAGGCAACTGGGAAGGGATCTGCAGAGTGCGTGAGTGAGTGCTGAGAGCACAGTGTGCACCATACACGCTTCAGGCTCTGGGCTCATTCCAGCATGCTCTCCTGAACTGAGCCCACCTTCTGAGTGTGTCCCATCCAAACAGAATACAATCTGTGCCCCGATGGCTGCTCCACAGTGAGGAAAGTACACTCAATGGGAATGACTAACAGATTTGTTTCAAAATTGCATTAAACTAGACCAGTGGAAATGTAAGTATCATTTTGCCAAAGGTCCTGTGAGGATAAATGCATCAAGAATAGATCTTTGTCAGCTGTGAGGAAAAACAGGTACATGTATATATTACATACCTTTTAAAGTCACGGCTAGTTGTCTAAATCAAATTATTTGGAGGCTGAGATTTTTTTGTTTGTATGTGGTCTCAACTGCTTTTGTTCAACTGTCAGTTGAAGTAAGGGAAGAAACTTTCTGTTCTTATTTTGTTTGCTTTGTGTTTTTAAGACACATGAACTTGCATGCATTTACAAACTGTATTAGTTGGAGAGTCCTACCAATGCCAGACATAAAATGGTAGATTCAACACTGCTTACTTAGATCTCTTGCACAGAAGATCCACATATGCTCACATGAGCTCTGTGTCATGAACATATTGAGGCCACCACACCTGCACATGTGGGAACCATTGGCATAAAATGTACAACTATTCCATCCACATACTATATTTGTTATCAAGGCTTTTGCTAAGCTACCAGGCTGTAAAATCTGATGAATCATGACCTAAAGTTAGTAGAACTGGAGATTCACTCTGTCAGTTCTTTAATTACTAAACTGTCTTTAGCTCACCTTATGAGTTTTCTGACATTCACCCTTGCAAATTTCCTCCCTCCCAACATCCCGTGAAGTGGGATGTGGTGCTTAGCTGCCACCAGGGCTAAACTACAGCAGATTGGAATTAAAAGAACCCTGAGAGATAAAAGGAATGGTCAGAAATAAATATGATGGAATTCAGCAAAGACAAGTGCAAAGGCAGAGAATAATCAACTGCAGAGTGACAATGCAATTTTTCTGCCTGAAGAACAATTCAATATTTTAGAGGATCTGAACCAATATATGTAACTTCTGTCATACTCCAATAAAAGAAGCAGGCATACAAGGATGTGTTAACAAGAATGCTAAGCATAAAATACGTGAATTGTTTGCAGTGTGCAGAGAGCAGTGGTAAGGCCTGAGCTGGAACACCATGTCTAGTTTTGGGCACTGCACTTTTGGCAAAAATCCAGAGGAGAGTAACAAAACTATCAGAGGTCTACAAAATATGACCCCAGTGCAAAGATTGAAAGAACTGTGTTTGTTTAGTCTAGAGACAACTGAGTGGAGACATGGTGACTGTCTTCAAATATTTAAAGGTTTTTGCAAAGAGGAAAAGAAGAAATTGTTCTCCATGTCCCTTGGCACTAGGACAAGAAATAATGGGCTGAAAATGCATCAGAGGCAATTCAGGTTATATCATTAAGGAAAGCTTTTTAACTGTGAGAGAAGATAAGCATTGGACTAGATTGTGTATGGAGGTGGAAGATTTCTATCTTTGAATTTTACTGGGATTTTTGGTGACTTGTCAATGTAGTACATGTAACTCTCATGGTATGCCTGTGGTGCAGGGCTCAGAGGTGCATGTGCCACACTCATACACCACTTTGGTATGAGGCATGGAACAGGGCTGTTTTATGATATTCTGTTGAGGAAAACCCTTCCCAGTTATAATTTGCAGAATTTTGATATAAATTTGCAATTGCAATTTGCATTCATATCACTGCCTGATAGTCACTTGAGTTCTCTTGAAATAAGACAAAATGGAAAACAGACAAGTTTTGAGGTATTTTGGAAGAAAGGTTTAAATTTCTGGTCCTGAAAAATCCTTTCTTAGTTAGCTAATTTGTAATTAAAGCAGTTTTTAATTTCAAAAATACTTAGTTTGTGCTGAAACCAAATCCAAATATATTCATTACAGAATATTTTTGAAGTTCTAAACGAATAGTCATAGTAAAGTGACCACATCTTACAATATTATCAGTTATATCAATTAATTATACAATTGTGTGCAATATATACAATTATTTAAATTGTATCTATATTGGAAATAAAGCTCCTTGATTTGCAAGTTGTAGTTACTCTCAAAAAGGAAAAGATGTTGATTTACCCTGATTTGTTTTTCATTAATCTATAGTTGATTACATTGAATTATGTAGTTTTTAAAAATAGTTCTATCTCTGGAAAACAAGGAAATTAAACTAAAAATAAATGAATTTGTTATTTTTTTTTCCTGCAAAAATTTGCTATGCCGGAAAAAAATGGTTCAGACATCTTCCAGTATAATTTTGAATATCTGCCAAACAGTAGATTTATTTGCCAAACATTTTCATACAGTATTCCCACTGGGACTCAGTCTTTCAGAGAATAGATTGGTGAAATTAACTTTTCTTATCAGTCTGTGGGATTTGAGAGAAGCACGGTTGTCTGCCAAAATGCAGTAGAAAGAAACAATATCAGCTAAATTGTCTGGATTCAAGTGTTCTTGCTTTTGCCCTCGCCTTGGCCAGGAAACTCTTGTATGTAGGAGTATCAGAAGAGGGGAAGAAACTGTTTTGAATAACTTTTCAGATAATGCAGTCTTAACTATATGCCATCTCTCCTTTTGTTTTCCTTTTTATTTTTCAAGACCAGACATTGAAGGGGTTTTTTTCTGGACCAAATTTTCTACTTTATCCTCTTCCACTTCTGGCTCCTGGCTCAGAGCATCAGGTTTTCTACTGCAGAAACCTATGGACTGTTTGCTTGTACACAATCTCCATGTGTGTGCGTGTGCTGGGGTGCTGATGTAGCCTTATCAAGCATTGAAAATGTTCTCACTTCTGGCTGGCTGAAATCTTCACAGACAGGGAGCTTCTATTTCAGCCAAAGGATATCAATAACCAATGAGAAAGCATCGTTTCAATAAATAGTCAGAGATAAAGATGCAATATTTGTAATTAATTTATGTTGCATGAATGTTGCAAGTTGAGTTTTGCTCTGAGAATGAAAAACATCACTAGCAATAACAAATGCATTTCATGCTGAGGAGTGGAATAAGGTTCTGGGTGCTGTTGATAGTAGGGTGGCAGTACATTCAGATCAGTTGGGGTCCTACATCAGTGTGGTGTTCCATTAACGGCAACAACATTCTTGAAAGCTAAGGATCTATTTTTTTGTGAAACTGCTTGCTGAAAAAAGTTGTTTCCAGCTCTTAATATGCTCTTTTCATATCAGAGAGCACAAATTTATTTATCAAGTGCAGTATTTCAATATAATTTTTAAAGTTTTAGTGAATACTATTTCAATTTTAGTATTCCCAATATGTAAAAAAAACTCAGCCAGGTGCTTAAAAAAAAAAAAAACCCAAACAAATAAACAAACAAAAAACAACAACAACAAAACACAAACAACACCACACCTAAAATGATGAGCTTTTAATTTAAGCTGAAAATGTATGGCACATGTTTTTGCTACAAAAATAGAGTTGCAACTTGATTAGTCACTTCTATCCTACTAAACCTGATATTTAGAAAGATGAAAAAGAAAGCATTTCTTCTTTGTCTTGCAGCAGTACTGCATTGTTAACACAAATCTCCTTGATCCCTGTAGGGTCCTGCAGATTCTGCAAATTCCTCACTGCAGGATAACTGTACTTTCAGAAGTCTGCACACTGCAATGCTCTTTATCAGAAGCAGGGTTCACTTGTGTGGATGTAAGCCCTTGATCTCTACATATACATGGGGCTCCACATATGTTTTTCTTTTAAATTTTTACTAAATGACTGACTGACCGAATATGCATATCACCATGCAAGTGTAATGATTACTAACAGAGATAGTATAATTTTGATTTCATTTCTCATAAGGGCTTCATAAAGAATTACAGCAACTGAAAATGTAAGCGTTACTTAGACAGTATATTGATCCATACTGAAATAATATGAATATCAAAATCTTAGAGCATAATATTTCCCCAGCAACACCACTAAACTATATTAAATTATTATGTTCTTTTATATGTCTTTTATTGTAAAATTTGTGTATTATCAAAGCATAAAGCCTGTGGGCTTAGGTGTTCATCAGTTTTGTGGGGTTTTGTCATTTAATATTTGCAAAGTAGTGAACTTATCTTTAACACTTCAACAGTCAGTTTTCTTTTTACTGAAAATTATTTCTCATCAATTTCAAATTAAATAATACTCAATCTATGGATAGATATAAAACATAAAATACACATTCTTCTCTCTTAAAAGTTGTCTGCAATTTAATTTTCTGCTGTTTACATTTAATAGAATATATTAATTATTTTTGCAAGTAACAATAACCAAGACATTACAGCTTTCCATGTTTTCATGAATGCTATATTAAAGGCTCAAATATTAATTCTAAAATAAATCAAATTGGGGTTTTGTAGATTTGTTTATTTATAATGAATAATTGAAATTAAGAATGAAGATTAATAATGCATACACTGTGCATGCACAAATTTTCAGACATGTAATCACTAAAGATGGCTACATTATATATATTATTGAACCTAGTAATTCACATTATCAATTCTAGGCTACAAATACAATTTCTATTAATTGTAATAAATCATAACCATGCACTTCATTTCATTCTTGTGAAGTATTGTTATTCTAATAGCAATTTAGATTGGACATTTCTTCATGTGCTATTTTCTGGAAGTTGGACATTGAAAATTGAGTGCTGTATATAGGAAGTTAGCAGTTTCAGTGCTTAAAAATTTCTAAGTGCATCCAAAATATTTATTTTCTTACATATTACAAGAATTCAGGTATTATGCAGAGATAATACCTTCGTGGCACTTGATAGCTGTCTCCTATGGAGCTTATGAGGTTTTGTGTTTGTTCTGGCACCTTGCCCAGCAGGAGGTATTTTCATACAGTCCTAGACAAAACTATGAAGTTTAGAGGTTTTTATACTACATGCTCTTTTGGCTTGGGGGGATTGAAAATGAGTCACAGGAAGGACAATAGTTGGTGAAGGTTTTTTTGTGACTTTTTATTTTATAGCAAAGAAAGGCTTTATTTATATGTCATACATTCTCTTTAAGTTTTACTTCTGTCAGCAGTAATTTTTTTTTCCATTTAAAACTTAGGTTCAAACAAACAACTACATTAATGGTACATTTATGAGAAATATATGCACGTAAAAGTTGTCTTTTCTACCATTCATCCAGCTAGTGAAAGGATGAGGTTCTTGGTTAGAGTCTTACCAAAAAGATTAAACAGAGGGGTCAGTAACACTTTTAGTGTTCGTCTGCTAAAGAATACCATTACAAATGAAAATCAATGCTGTCTAACAGGCACTAACACAATTGCAACCATAACTACTGACCTATAGATCCACAGTTTGTGGAAATAGTTGGTTTTGGGATCTGATATTTTCCCAGGCTTGGTCTCTGCTAAGGAATTATTTATTTATTTGTAAAAGTTTGCATGAAATGGGTATGGTTTCAAAGGGCTGGGAGCACCCCTGGAGTGCCGCAAGGGCTTTGATGTTGCAAAGGCAGCTGAGTCAATTCAGGGGTAAGGGTTTGATTGTGCCCTCTCATCCCTCCGCCAAAGCCTGTGTGGTCAGCTGGCTGCCCTTCAGCAGCTGGCCAGCAGTGTAGCTTTCAGGCCAGTGAGCCAGAAGGTGAAGTTAACCTTCCAGACTCCTCTCTGAGCTCTGAATGTAAACAGCTGTGATTTTTGCCTCTCTGTGGCCTGTGAGCGGGTCCGGTGTGCTTGACCAAATCCAGGCACAGCTGATTGGGAAAGTGGTGGTGGTGATCCAGACAAAGGAAATGCAGAGGTGACAGTCCATGTTGAACCTTTCCTTTGCTACCACCGAGACATGCTGTGTTCTTACCCTGCCCTCCTCTCAAATGCACTGGTAATGAACCCATATGGAATTGTAAACGCAGTTTAAGAAAACTCACTCTATAGCACAGCAGCATTTGCCTTCTCTGGGTGCTCCTACTATGTACTGAATGCATAAATAAAACGTGCTAATTGCGGACATGAGCTGAGTGCTGTTAGGTCCTCAAAATTTGGGTTTCCTGATTCTATGATTGGCTTTGTACACATTTGCTTTAATATTAATTTCATCCAACAGCTGTTTCTATAGGAAGATGTATCATACAAATAAGTTTTCATTACAATGGCAGCAAATATATCCTTTCAGGGGAATTTTTTTAGGAATCAGGAATACAATTAGCCCTTTTAAATAATATTTCCTGAAACATATGAAATAGCAGACGGCAACAATTTATATTTGGTGTCTTCTATCTAACAAAAGTCCTACTGCCTTCTTAAAGACAAAAACTTCCCTATTCTAATAATTTTTATCTTTAAAATCTTAGAGTTTCAAGTTGACAAAACCAGTGTGACTTTTGTCTTTTTTAGTTAATCTAATCTATTGTAGATAAACTAGCACTATACCCTCTTTGGAATTGTCTTTTTTCCTGTCAGTTGTGTCTGATTTGTGCCAATAAACAATTCGAAAGAGTTCTGTGTCAGATAAACTAAGATGGCATTGCATTTGTCATGAGGCTGGTATGAGTCGATACAAAGTTATTTTTTCACTATAGTGCATTCTTTAATTTGTCGAAAGTGCTTACAACAAACACTTTCATCGTTTCACAACTGCACAGTTTTTAAATTAAGATTAATGACTGCAGTCCTAGTAATACCAAAATCACACTGCTCTGTACATCAGAGATTACAAAGTGGTTTGTGTTCCTGACTCGTCTCCTTTTAAGACAGTGATCATGGCCTCTAAGCCTCACAAGACCCACCACAAATGGTATCCTTAGAGAATTCCAAATCTGATATCATGTATTGAAACAGTAGAATTATTAATTTTCTGGTTTTGTTGATACCAAGATGCCCAGCAGACAGGCACTCCTAGAAGAGCATTCAGCTCAGATGGAGGTAAGCAATACCCCACTGAGTCCAAATCCAGATCTGCATGTGCAAGGCATTGGGTGCAGGAAGGGCCATCAGATACATTCAATAAGTTTGGCTCCTCCAAAGTCTGCAATATAACTCTGCAATGATACTGTGATCAACAAAATTATTTAGCAGCTATGAGACAGGATTAGGTGTGCTATGCCATTCTTAAACTTAAGTTTACAAAGGAATAGAAAATATAGGGTGTTTTTTGGGTTGTGATTGAGCCTTTTTGGTCTGCTTCATCCATAGCAGTCACTGTCTTTATAACTCAGTGAACTCAGAAAGCAAAGAACCTGAAAAATCAATGTAATTTTATTCTCAGGAGAGAAACCAATGATTTAACAATTTGAGAAAGCTGAATTATTGATTGACAGAGGACACCTCAAAATTCAGATTGACATGTCCCAGAATAGCAGAGGCAAATGACACAGAGCCACTGAGCTGAAGCCTCATGTTACCATGGGTTTCAGGCTTTGCAGGATCTTCCTGTAGCTCATTGATGAGAAGTGATAGGGCAATCCACTTGGACTTTTATCTGTGAACATGTCATGAAACCATTTGGCTTTATAAACCCCTGCAAATCAGGGGAGTCTTACTTTGGCTGCACATCTGCCAAGTACATACATTATCACATTAGATTCTTAAGTGCCTATAGTTTCATACAGCATGTTTGTGTGTTGAGTGGATAGCTAATTTTTTCCACTGTTCCAGTTACACCTTCCCACATGCTACAGTTTCATATTCAGATGTTTCATATAAACCAGATATATGCAAAATGACCTTTCTTCCATGCTCATGTTGTCATGTCTATAAAAATTCCAAGCATCACATAATATGAAACATTTCTTTTTGCTCTCATCTTGCAATTAACTCCAGTCTCATTATAATTTTTCCAAACTTTGATAAGCAATACAAAATCAGAGCTGTTACCTACATTGCTCTGGAGGTAAATGGCCACCTCACATTAAGAAATACAATCTCTTTTTTTAATTTTGGTATGAAAACTTTATATTACATACCTTGGTGTGTACACTTGCTGTATGCAGTGCTTTTATGCATATTATAACTAAAGGCAATGGCTTTAACTGCTGGAACACTGTTCTGCCTGGTATATACTGAGAAGAAAATTTGCTTTATATAGATCAACCAGGTTTTTGTTATAATGATCAAATGTTACAAGCTGCACAGCATTCACAGAGAACTTATTTTGATTTTGTGGACACAAAATGGTTTACAGTAAATGTTTCACTCTGAGTGCCAGTACATTTCTGTTACTTCATACATCTGAGAGAAAATATAATTTGTATCTGTGGAGCACAGGAGGGGAAAAGAGGTCCTAAGGTAGTTTAAACCATGAGTTAGATATGTTTGTAAACTCCTCAATACAAACCAACAAGCATTATATGTTATAAAGGCTATCATGGTTTGTATTTGTGCTGCAAGACTATAATTGTTTATAATATCCTTTCAGATTTCTGTGTGATGGCCAATGTTATAAATGTAAGAATAAAAGACTATGGTGAAAAAGAATATTGTCAAGTGCTTTAAGAAGTTTTATAGGTAAAATATCTGACGGATGATTAAATAATCTCAAACTCTGGTTTGGGAATTGTATTAATCAAATATAGCAAATTGTTTGTATATTTTACCCAAGGGTTTTTGATATACCTGAAAATGTAAACTTAATACTTTTTACTTATGACAAACAAAGATTAGCCTTACTTTGAGTGGAAATGTAACACTTTGGTTAATTAATTTTCTTGTTTCCTCAAATACAGATCTGCAGGCTTCAGCGTCACCTATCAACAGGAAAATACCAGCAGAATCTCTTTTCAAACCAGCCTGTCATGTTTGTATCTCCTACCAGTCAGCCACCCTGCAAAAAGCTAATTGAACTTATACAGCTGGCAGGAGGGAAAATATGTAAAGCCTTACGTCAGGCAAAAATCTGTATAGGAAAGAAACCAGGAAAGAAGTACCAGGAAATAATATCTTTATCAGAAAAATGGGTATTAGGTAAGATACCAAATTTCAGCTTCTATAAAATATTGCAGAATATGTATTAAAAAATTATCAAAAGTATTTTACTAAATTGAGGTTATAAAGGGAAGAGAATGGAATCAACTGCTACAGCTAGATTTTCAGGAAAGTTGTCTCTATGGTGAGATCTTTGTCTTACAGCTAAGAGGGCTTTATGATGGTTCTGGTACTAAACATTTTAATTTTTCCTTGAACAAATATAATCCAAATATTTTCAAATTTATCTTTTGTATGATGATTTCATTTAGAGCAAACTAAATTATGGGAAAATGCCTATATGAGAATTCCTTTCTAAAACAGGATGTATTTCAACTTTAGATGTAGATATAAATTGGCATAGTAACACTGAAATATGGGGACTGGCACCCTCTGATAAATTTTACTGAATGCTATATTGTATATCTATCTGAAAGATGATTTTTGCAGGCTCCATTTCACTTGCAAAAAGTTCTTTTTAACACCTGCTGTTATGTTTCTGAGTTCTTAGTCTATCATTTTTCCAACTCATTTGCAACACATTCTGACAGACTGTATTTTCAGCAAGGGTGTTTTCCAAAAAGGGACCTTATTTAGAAAAAATAAGATTTAATTTATGTCATATGCTCTATCAAACTTCTCCAGAAAGTGTCTCACTCATACCCTAGCAATAAATGTACTACAGGAGTTGATGTTATATGAGAGTAGCCAAGCAAGTCCTAATCTCTTGACCTCTAATGCTGTCAGATCATAATGACTTAAAACTTTTATGAAAATACCATTAAAGAAGAAAGGAAGAGTGAGCCATAAGGAAAAAATACTCATCTAAATGCACATTTTATGTCATACTTGCTCAAAGTATAAGATAAAATTGTGAAGATTGGTAATAGAGGCGTAAGAAAGTAGCATTGTTTATTGTACCATTTTCCAGCTTCCAAGAAGACTTAGAGAGCAAGTGTGCAGAAAAAAAAGTGAGCAGATGATGAAACCAGAGGTTTGTGCAGGACTAAAAATAAGAGCAAATTAAACACAAAAGTTTCCAATAGTAGTGTGCCAGATGGACAAATGTAATTATCTAAAGCAGTGTGTGATTCACGTGGCCCCCTCTTCTACTGGTCACATGGAGGTCTGCCTTATCCCGGGTCAAGGATCTCATGAGCTCCCTGCAGCTGGACAGGCCACCTTCAGCCCATCAGTGGACTGAAGGAATTGTATATCCAACTACTAACAAAAAGAGATTCTGAATTTTTTTGTGCCATTTACAGATTTCTCAGTTCATTTTTGCAGCCTGGTTTCTAATCACTACGTCCTGCTTTCAAGGCATGGTCACACTCCAGTTAATGGGCTTTAGTTCATTTTGATGAATCATCAAATCTCTGAAAAAAGTATTCCTATATGATGCTTTAAAGGAATGATACAGAGCTTTGAAGCTTTGCCCCTTTCTCAACAACTGTGTGCATAATAGTATGAACATAACAGTGTTACCTAAAATTGCTGTCTTAATCAAGTAAATCAGATCTGAAGGTGTTTCTAATCTTTCACACTTCACTGTTGCAATCCAATCAGTTTGTGGCTATCTGCTTTCTGCTCTTGATACCAGCTGCCAATTAATTCACTCGAGGTTGACCAGAACAAAAAGCACATAGGTCAATAATGCAGCTCCTTTTTAAAACATAAGTGGATGGTAAGTGCTTGCACTATTATCATTTGACTGTTCACATTTATTTTCTATCTCTGGGTTCTCAGCGCCACCAAACTGCTTTATACCAGAAACTGCTCTGAAGTACATTGTTGCTTTATCATCTGTTTCTTTTGCATTTTATTTTAAATAATCCTGGGGGTTTTTTAATTTGTTTTAGATTCAATCACTCAGTATACAATATGTCCTATGGAAAACTACATTTTTCAGATGTGAGCTAACTCAAGAGCTTCCATATGGTTGTAAGGAAACACGCCTAGCTTGGATTCAGCAAAAAAAAAGGCTGTGAAGGAAATTCCCAAGAAAATGCAAGTTACATACTTATAAATACAGAGGAATGATTTTGATATTTTTAATATTGTGCGAGTGTTCATTTTGTGAAATCTTTAGGTTTTGAAATAAAGTATTTCCCTAATAAAAGTCATCTTCCTTTTGTTTATTTGTTGAAGACCTTTGGAAGTAAAAGCTGAAGGAGTCACTACTCACTGGGAAGGAGTGGAATTTTCTAGTCTTCAAGTGAATGCTTGTTGCAGTGCAGTTAAGAGATGTGCACTCAGCGTGGGTGGGTGTGGTGCAGTCAGCATGAGCTGTGCTCCCAGGGCAGATGCAGGAATCCTGTTGGCTCCTCACATCTGAGTGCCTCTGCTCACACCTGAAGGGCCATGGTGCCACATCTTCACGATCATTGCTAAATACATTTCTTTAGTAAATGGATAAGGTTGCCCATGGTGCTCAACTCTCACCTGCTGGTGCAAACTTGCACTTCTAAACTGAGTTTTGAAAAGTAAGTGAAAGTCAGTAATTATGCTCAGATGTGTAGTTAAGGTATTGTTTTATTTCAACGCTTTAATTGAATCTCAAAATGTGTTTACCTTACACCTAGGCTGAAACCAGTTACTGACTCTGAGTTAAATGCATTAAGACAGCACATCATTCAAATGCTAAAATCTGTTGAAAAAGGAACATACTATGAAATCCTTTAGGTGTGCTTGCAAAATGTATAAAAATGTCTTACATGTTAAATTCCTCTTTAATCTGTAGATTTGTTTTTAGCAGGTACAAAGTGAGGTTTACATGTAAAGTATGTTGCATAGCACCTGTTTATCTATAAATGTACAAGTTCCTTTAAAGATTTCCAAGTACCATCAAAATCATGTATCATTACAGAGAGTAATGTTATCAAGTAATTTAAAGGCAGCTCATAACTCACACCCTCCAAACTCAGTGTTACCCCCAGAGTTCCCTCAGCATAAAAAAAAATGCAAACTCTGTACAGAAAATTATTATTTCGAGTTAATATTATGGAAAAATCAAAGTACAATGGTTGATTTTTATGTTCTTTTTACATTGCCATTCTGTTGCATTGTTCTAACTTCTTGGGCTTTTAAAGAGATTTGAATATAAAAGTCTGTAAACAAGGATTATACAATCTCTTCAAAACAAGTTCAGCAGTATCTGTGGGTGACAGGCTGTTTCAGGTACAAATTGCTTTTGTACAGTTGCACTGTAAAATGTTAAATATAATGGAAAAGCTCCACATTATGATTTTTAATGGAAAATTACACTGATTTTATTTCCTGAATTGCTAAGCACCTGTAACTCAAAAGGTTAAGACCTCATTTTCAAGGGTTACATAGCTGGATTTGACATATAGAGTACAAAATCTAATCTACTGAGGTCTTTTCCTTGCTTAGTTTTCTGATATGCAAATTTTTACCAGTGTCTTATCTAGGAAAAGTATGTTTGGTATAAAAACTGGTATATTTGACATGAGATTTGGTAATCATATCTGTCTACAAATTGTAGAGTTTATCATCAAAACTATTTTTCAGTGCAGGGCACAGGTAACATGTTATCACTCTTTAGACTTGACCTTATGAGCCCCCTTATTAAGAAGGTAGTTGCCAAGAACTGTATAGTAAAATAAAAATACTTATATAGGTTGTGGCATGTGAACATATGGTTGCCAGTAAATAACAGAATCATTTGTTTGAATTATACTGCTTAACGTTGACTATAACAATCTCCTGGGCTTATTTTGTAGTCATTTCCTAAGTGTACTACCCATAAAAATCTGACATTATAAACTTATAGAGTATAGCACTCCAAATCAGCTTTCTCATAAATCTTCTTAAGATTAGTCTCAACTATTTAAATTGTAAATTCTTGGATCATCTTGTTGGTCTTTATTAGTCACACATGTAACAGATTTGACAGTGAAAAGTCTAATATCCTTCTTTTCTAAACTAAAATGTTTCCAATAAAACAAACTGCCAATTTAGATAATTCCACCTTAAATTATAGGGTTGATAGAAATCTCTATCTATTGGCTCTCCTTGCACAATTTGTAGTCGACAGGCATATTTAGCCAGCAGGAAATTGAATTCCACATTCTAGTCTCCCATTCTGGGCAATAGGACTGCTGTCCACCCTGACTGACTTGCTTTCTAAGAGCACACCCAGCTCCAAGAAGCATCAGTGATTCATGAGTAGTTTTGAGTTCTAAGATCTTTGCCACGTGCAGTGGTCAGTAAACATTCTGCCACAGCACAGCCCTGC
This sequence comes from Brachypodius melanocephalos, assembly GCA_013398615.1. Taxonomy (NCBI): domain Eukaryota; kingdom Metazoa; phylum Chordata; class Aves; order Passeriformes; family Pycnonotidae; genus Brachypodius; species Brachypodius melanocephalos. Next base: position 136,346 of record VZSR01003806.1, on the reverse strand, counting down.
TCCCTCTCCTCTGCAAACAGGTACTGGGCTCTCCTTATTAGGAAGATCTCATTTCCTTTATTGGTTTGGGGTTTTTTTTTCGGGGGAAGTTGTCTTAACCTTACCTTTTCCATCCTGCCAGAACACTTTTACCATTCATGTGTGAAAATGGCTCAGCAAAGCTGCTGTGTCTCCTTCTCAGAGAGCTTCTGCTCCCCTGCTAAAGGCTGTCTAGCTCAATGCCATCAGTACAATTAAAGGTCTTTCTAAGACAACTCAAGTTGATTAGAAATCTATTTAAACTAAAATATATTGAAAAGTCAAAATAAGTATTATTCCTCTGTGAGATTCATATTAGCTGAGCTAATTTGTAAATGTAGTTTAACTCCCAGCACATTTTAACTCATTTTACTTTCATCAGTGCCATAGGTGGTACCAATTGAGTGCATAAGCCACCAACATCCCACCCATCCTTCCTCTTCCAGAGATAAGAAGAGCTTTACACTTTGCATAATTTAGTGGGGACTCACATTGGCAAATACACAAATATTGAGGGCAAACACAGGCATGGCCTTGAACAATGTGTTGCTTAAACTGTGTCAGAATGGGAGCAAAATTGGTGTCCTATTCAAACTGTATATCCATAAAAAATAGCTTAGGATCTAAAAAATTTTCTTTGTTTCAGTGACTAATAATGTAAGATTGGCTATGGAAGTGTTTCAAAGAAAGATTGCCAGTGAAGTAGGTGGATCTTATGTCTCTTTTCTCCCTTTCTGTTTTTGTAATCAGTTTTAAATTGCAACTGCATTTGTGGTATGTATATCAATTGAGTTAAAAGTCTCTAAATATTCACAGTGGTCCCAGTATAAGCGTTTGGTATTGACTTACTAAACCACAGATTTGTTGAGCTGCTTTTATGTTTCTGGATATTTTCCTGACTCGACTATAGTCAACTTTTTGGAGATTGTTCCTTTTTAAATAAAAATAACTAATAAAAACTATTGCATCACTTGATCATCACTTCATAGTTCCACTGAAGTAAATTGTGTTATATTAACTGATCTGTATAGAGTGTAATTTAGGCACAACTACATAATGTGCCGAAGTGTTATCAGCACATTCAGTGCTAGGAAGCTGCCAACACTTTTTTTGATGAAACTTTAGGGACTGTGAGGCAAAGGTGCTCTAAATTAGTCTTTCTGAGCAGGAACTGTGGCTGTGTGGAGCAGTGTTTCTAGCATTTATAAAGCTTAAAGTTGAGGTATATCAGGAACAATATCTAGAAAGCTGATTAAACTATTTTTTTTCCTCCAAAGAAACAGACAACAACAAAAAAATTAAATATTTGCTCACACTGAAAACTGAAAGTATTAAGAAGCCTGCGTCTGTGCCAGCAGTCATCTTTAAAGACAGCTCTTATAAAATAAAACCAAATGGCTGTGATCCTATTGCAATAACCAGGGTCTTATTTCTGATCTCCTTTTATTGTTTTATTTCAGAATTAGCTCTTTGCATGATAGGACCATGCCAAAGTAGGCTCTGGAAGAGTATCACCTGTACTACAGCACCATGCAGCAGCTGATAACAGGGTGGTTAAAAACTGCCAGTGGTAAAAAAATAACCACTGTTATCAGCACAGGTGTCTGCTGAAGCTTTTGCTGGGACCTCACAAAGCAGGGTTTTCCTTCTGTTGATACAGATGTGAAACAACCTCTAATCACCCAGCAGTGGCTCAGGCTCCTGTGCAGGACTGAGGTGTTAAGTAGCAGCCAGGTGTGATGCAGGACTGCACGTTTCCTTGAACTGCCAGAGCCAACACCCTTCAGAGAGTGATTTGTGGCACAGTGCTGGAGGCACAGCCCTCCCAGGCTGCCAACACGTCCTCACCTTCCTCGCCCCTGGGAACCTCGAGCTCACACTGCCTGAACCTTCCTGTGACCTCTTCCGTGCCAGCCTGTGTTGTTTGCCTTGTAGCTTCTGTTGTCTGGAAGGCACCTGAGGGAACTGCCATGGGGTGTTTATTTTCCAAGAGGATTTATCAATGCCCATAAAAGTCCTTCACACTGTCTTAGAGATATATTTAAAGGGAAAGAAAAAAAAGAAGGTGTGGCTACATGTGAATTGGTCAAAGGTTTGGTACTACCAGTCCAGGCAGGTTTAGGGTTTGCTTGGGGTTTGTTTTTTCCTTCTTCATCACAGATTTTATAGAGCTATACACTCAGGGCTTTTAAGAGAGAAAACCAGGACTTTAGGAAGTAGTGTGTGAAGGGAAACACTTTCACAATATTATTGATGTGGCGTCTGCATGCGACAGTCATGGCAGCTGAAGCTGAAACTTGGAAACTCTTCTGCAAGTGGTTCCTTTTTGCAGTACATAGATCTCTTTTAAGACCCTACTTTTCCAAAACTTTTAATAATTAAAGAAATAGACTTTAAAAATCACAGGAGGAGACAGCTTCATGATTGAGAACTGTTAGAGAGATGACCTCATCTCTAAATTACATATTTAGTTGTTGACTAGGATGCAAGTATGGAGAGGTAAAGAAAAAACATTTTCCAGATTTTCTGCCCTGGAGTGAAACATTCCAGTTCATTCACTAAAACTGAAATTTGTTCAGGGGAAGTTTTGTCAAGTAAGTAGTCCCATGGATCTAGAGATAAGCCTAAATCCAAGATGATAATGTGGAAATTGTCATGACTTTAAATGTACTGTGCAACACATTGTGGATAAATTAAACCAGCATCCAAAATTCCGCATTATACTTTTTAAATATTATGTTGAGCAAACCCAGGATTTTTGATCTTAACATTTGTGGGGAGGGCAAAAGTTTCAGTTCAAGAAATGAACAAATATGGACCTGCTCTGATTACAACCTAATGTGTCAATTCATATGACAATCAAGACACTTGGGAACCCTGCTATAAGCTTGCAGATACTTGACATCTGTGAAGAATCTGGCTGGTCCCCTTGCCACTTTTAATGTACTCTTAAAGAAATCTGGTTCTCCTCCTCGCTCCCACCAATGACTGAATATTTCTGAATAACTTGAAATTCACACCCACTTGAAATACTGACTTGGGAATACACTTTTTTGGACACATGCTTCATCATACTTCAGCTGTACACAAAGATAAGCATTTTAGAAGTTGGAGGAAGAGCATTTCCTCCTACAGAAGAGAATTTTTATTTTCCCTGACATTGCCCAGGCAACACAGGCTTGAATAAAAAATTGACGCTAAAAGCAGAGTTCTCTAGTCTGGGAATCAACACTGTTATTTTATTCCCAGCTACACTCAGTGTCCTACATGATGAAGAGAAGAATGTCCTTAAGTGCAGGGATGTTGAACATACTTTCATGACCCATATAGAAGCTATTAAAGGGCATAGCTGCAAATAAAGAATTTGAAGTTATAGAACTTGAGATTCACTTTGCCCTGATTTTATCCAGCCTTTTCTCCTGTGCTTTCTTGTCTTCTCTTTTTCCTTGATGTTAGTAGTGATAGTTCATATATATCACATTTTAAGAGTGTTGTATGAGAGACAGAAACCCATAGTCTCTAAGCAGTTCTCTCTTGCACAGTATCACAGCTCCTCTGTTACAGAATCAGATTTCCTCTTCTGCCTTCCCATTTGCAGTCTTTTGCATACCTAGACCACCAGCAGTGAGCTACACACAAACTATGAAGCTACAGCTGTCATGGGAGATCTGAGCCTCGATCTGCCCAGGTTAACAAGGGCCTTTTACCAAGGTCTTCAGTTCTCTGTATACCTTTATGAGGGTTACTTGTATCACTAAATTTGCTATCCATGCAATTTACAGCATCTGGGTTGAAAGTGTAGGTAGGCACAAAGACAGCAGAAGCACAAAGACTCCTAATAAAGATTGTCTGAATACCAACTGAAGTTTTCCAGGTTATATCATTAATGAAGAGAGGTTTGTATCTCAGGAAGGTTTGTCTCATGCCTAAGATAGAGAGCTAAGGCTTAAGTAATCCAAAAGGTGACCGCCCATTGAATTCGAGAAAGGTTCTTTACTTCCTGCCACCTAGAGTATCTTCCTTTGCATTTCAAGCACACAGGTATTCAGTTCTGTTCTCCCTTGTGTCTAAACAGATACAGGACATTTGAGAAGGTTCAGAGAGGGGCAGCAAAGTCAAACTTTAAAAGTGTCCTCTCTCTGAGAAGTGATTGCAATAACTGGGTAATCCCTGCCTTCAAAAGAGATGGCTGAGAGGGCAGTGTTACTCTTCACACCACATAGAATCAAGTTGTGGAACTTAGTGAATGTTAAAAATTTACATGGATTTAAAAACTATTGAGGTAGGAGTTGTTGGAGGCTGGACAATCTTGCTGAATGGCATGGTGACTCCCTCAATCTTGATGGTGCCAATTCCAGATTCTTCCTGGCCTTTTTGCTGCCAGGCAGTAGTACAAGATACCACTTCCAGAACTAGCTGGAAGTGACAGGTATGATGACCTACAGTGGCTTGCAATACTGCAGAGAGACAACATCCTGATGATGACCCACTACATCTGGTCAGGGCATCAGAGAAGATGTGTTGCATCTGTGGCTGTGACAGCTCAAGGAAACTGATGACACCTGAGTCTGCTATAGCTTCAGTTGTGACTGCCATAGCCACAACCTGAAATAGTGTAAGTTGAATCTTAATATCCATCCTAATTAACCATCATTTTTCCAACCCTGGAGGCAGAAGTTTGCATCCAAATGATCTTAGCAAGACAACTTTGTGGCCCCACCACTACTGCACCAAATAATGGGTGTCTTCCTTCTTTTGATGTTCTCCTTACACTGCTAAAAGACAATGCTTCCAGTATCAGTAGTACAAACCTGTCTCTTTTCATGGACCAGACTATGAAATTAGTACATAACCATCAGAAATGAGTACCAAAGTGGTCAGCTCTGCCTACTTTCCTGGTACAGATGCCATTTCTTTGTGGCATGCAGTGTGTAGGAGAGCTTGCTCATCTACAAGGACTCCCAGTACAGTTGCCAACCCTCTCTGTGTCTTGTATTCTACTAGTGTTTACATCTAAAGTAATACCAGAATTCTTTCCAATGAATAAAAGAATAGTTTTAGAGTGTGAACTTACCAATAAATAACCAAAACCATACTTGATCTCAACTTGGTAACTTTTTGCTTTTGTATTTTTGACAGAATTACCTTCAGTTACTGAGGTAAGAAAATCTTTGCTTTTTTCAAAGTAGGAACAAGCGCTCTGTTGTGTTGTAACTAATACAATTTACTCATATCAGTGGTCTTATCTTTTTTTCATTTCTATCTTAGTAGCTGGAGTCTATATAACCAGCAATTCATTAAGAAAATTGCTAGTTTACTCCCTAGTAAAGTTAATATTCTTAAGATAGACTTCCAGCTCCCAACACAGAGAAAAAAAATGGTGTACAAATGTCCAATCCCAAGTTATACAAGGAAAGTACAAATACAGGGGTCTCTCAGGAAAACTGGATGTTTCAAATTGAGTGTGGGAAAATGCTGAGAGCTTCAGGTCATGGCTGACATTTAAACTCAACACCTCTGCTTCTGCATTGCTATTACTGGTAGTCAGTGACGTAAAACACTGCTTTGCTGTGGGTTTGATATCGAGATAATCTGTACAATGAGCCACTGAATCCAGCTATATTTACAGACTTAAACTCTGTCTGCAGAATATCAATATGGGTACCTAGAAGCAATGTTTGTTTTTAACTTGCAGAGCTGTGCTCTTTTGCATGACCTGCACAAGAAAAGTATTAGTATCTGTCTCTTCACAAGTGATTTCTGTTCCATTTTTATTGCCCACAATTCAGCTAAGTGAATACCTGAAAACTGATAGCTACATTTTGCAAGTTAGAAAATTCAGAGAGAAGCTTTATTTCCACACTTTATTTCTGCTGCACCACAGAGGGTCAGAGGTTCTCCATCACTGGCCTGTGGTCTCCTTAATAAGGGGAAAGGTCTTCCTTAGAATTGAATCAGCACAGCCTCTGTCTATCCACTGCTCCTCAGAACAGCCTGGTGGTTTATGGACAAATTATGCTATTTATTTTACATCCTGTTTTGGTTTGGGTTTTTAAAAACATTTTGCTGTAAAACGTTTTTCTGTCTTCTAGGGAAAAAAATAACCTCAACTCTTGATGAATTTGTGATTTTGAAGAAGGGAGACACACTGCAATAAGCTAAATAAGTTTGAAAATACCCTTTAGAAACACCCAGGATTGTCATAGAAAACTCTTGAGCAATGTACATGTGGCTGCTAACAAGGCTGTAAATGGCTGCATTACTGCCAATAAAAGATGCCATCTGGTAGGTCTGCCTATTAAAACACAAATTTGTCTGCATCCTTTTAAGTCTGGAGCTTTGGTTCTTTTTTTGCTGTGGGATGTTGCCAGATCATTGAAAGAATCATGGCAGTGTTTAAAAAATGATTTATGGAGTTACCAAAATGCTAGTTGTGACAAATTAGATCCTAAACTCAACTCACTCCTAAACTGAAGTTTGGCTTTGTCAAACCAACTTTGCTTCAGGTTTGGTCATCAGCCCTTCATACCACAAAGGGTAGTAAAGGCATGAGTGCACAAAGCTGAGCTCAAGGGCTTTCTTCTTTCAACAGTCAAGGTAAGGCTATGGTGTGACCTGGGGGAGTTATTCTGTGCTCATCAGTGTGTGCAGTGTCATCTACAAAACCTCTTATACCTGAAAAGGGATGTGAGGGGCGGAAAGGCTATTTTTACTGCAAGAAACTTTTTGTATGACCCATTGTGGGTCACTACAGAAATCTAGCCAAGCTGGGAAAAGCAGGGTAAGATAATAGAAGAACAAGCAGGTAGTTTGTACACATTTGTTTGTACACCCCATGTTTCCATTCCCAGAGACTGAAGGCAGAAGGTAGGGCAATCTAGACACCCACACATTCTTGTCCAAAAGGCTGGAAGGACCAACAAAAGCACTAGCAAACAAAAATCCATTTTAAGTAAGAAGTTACTGCCTACCTCATTACTGGCATCACCACACAGCAGCTCTTTGCTGACCCTAAAATCATGGCAAACAGCAAACAATACAAGCTTTAAAGACACTGGCACAAATTTCAGCATTAGGCAGAGCCAACAAGAAGCACAGCTTAGAGCAAAAATAACAGAACCTTCTTCTTTGAAATGAGACATTTAAATCCACTTTTCAAAGAAAAGTGAGTTTTTTCTGGAGATACTAAGATATTTCTTTCAAGACTAGAAATAATCCATTTATCAGTGATACTAATTGAAAGATACTCTAGTCAGGCAGAGGAAAAAGTGTTGGATGACAGCAGATTTTTTTTTATAACAAAATAATAATAATGCTTTATGTTTGGTTTGGGGAGTTTTAAAGAGGCAATATTGGTTTTGCACACTTCATCAGGGAAGCACAGCAGTGGGAAGAACACACTGGGATTTCATGTCTGACATAATGCAAGTTACAGTAAGAAAAGCTTCCCCTTTAGTCACATTAACAGCGTCAATGTTTCTGTTCTAATAAGCTGCATTTTAGCATTTTTCTCATGTTATACAGGACATTTTTGGTCAGTTTGCATCTCCTGGTTGTGTTCAACTGTCAGTAAAGAGATTTTCCTATGGAGTTCTTTAATTACTTATAGCAAATTCAGGCTTGGTCCAGACAATTCTGACAAAAACAGGAAAAGCTTTAGAGATTATTTTTGAGATGTAGTCAGTCACCAAGGTGCTGTGAGGACGGGAAGCCCCATCCAGCCCAAGGAACCATCCCTGCAGCCCAGCCCAGCGCCATCTGCATGGAGGCGATCCCAGCTACTGGAGCTGCTGTGGCAGAACGGCCAGAACGTAGAAAATAATGCCCCTGACGATACCTGCTGCCTCCCGACGCCTGAGTGAGCTCACTGAAGGAAAGGCTCATGCACAGACTCCTGAGGATTTAAAGCACAACGAGATTTGACACAACCAAAGCAGGCAGAGACAGCAGCTCTAACACGCTGGCAGCTGGCATGGGATTCCCCTAATACGAAGGATGGAGAAGCCTGTGGCGGTGGGAGACCCTAATTTGCTGTCAGCAGCCACAGCTAAAGAGTGAGTGTGCATGTCCCTACCAGCCTTGGGCCCTGGGCTAAGTCCGCAGATGCCACAGAGCCCTTGCCGTTTCCACGACGCGGGGTGTGTTTCTCTGAATCGATGTTTACACCTCATCTTTGATTCCTCCTAGTTTTCATCAATCTCAGCCAGCCCCATCCCGCGCTCAGAAGTCTCATTTAATCTAACTGATGGATAAGAAGCATATGCAACTTTTTCAATAAGATTTCTGACTTTACCCTTTTAACCCAGAGAATAACCATAAATAGTTTATAATGTCTGGGATTTCCACAGCCTAAGTGCAGCTATAAATAGTTCTAAACATTTTCCCACTTCATGCTTTTGAAAAGAACATTCTCCACTTCCTTTCTTGGAGAACCCCTGGGAATAATGCTTGATCACAGCCTAGAAAATATGTATATGAGGAGAGTTTAGCAAGACGGAGCTGCGGCAGCTCTCGGGCTAATTTGTCGCCAGAAAAGGCTCAGGCGTCCTTCGCCAGGAGTTCATGTCCGTGATGCCCGCGGGCGGCTCTCTCCAGCCGAGTGCGGTCCGTCCGTGCCCGCGGAGCCCAGCGGGATGCGGGGGCTGCTCCCGCTCCGCGCCGCGCCGCGCACGGCGGGCTCGGCCGCGCTGACGTGCGGGACGTGTGTGCTCGGCGGGCGCTGCTTTAAACACCGCACCGGGACACGGCCCTAAGGCTCGCATCTACACACGGGCTACAGCGGCCCCGGCCCGCGCCGAACGGCCGGTGGCCCGGGGCCGCCGGAAGGGGCCGGGAATGGCCTCGCTGGGAATGGCCCCGCCGGGAACGGCCCCGCCGGGAACGTCCGGGCTGGGAATGATGGCCGGGCCGGGAATGAGGGCCGGGAATGATGGCCGGGCCGGGAGTGGCGCCCCCTGCTGGCAGCGCGGCCCGCAGGGCACACGGTGCAAGGAGGCGGCGGCAGCAGCGAACGGGAATTCCCACTTTGGCCCAGAGGAAGCTCGGTCTGAAACGAGCTCGGTACCGGAAAGATGATGACAAGAAGCAGGGGAAAAGACTGGCCTAAATTATGTCCTGCCATTCAGTCCTCCATTTCCTCCATCTTACCTTTTTAATTTCACCCTAAGCCACCACACTGCTTTCACTTTAAAAGCTCTAAAACGTCCGATATCTATTTTACCCATGATGTGAAGATATTTGAGGCTGATGATCAGAGAAGACTGGAATTTCTTACTACAAAAGATGAAAAATTATTGGCTCAGAGACACCACATCATGTACCTCCTAATGAGCAGGCGTTTGCAAGATGCAGCTACAGGGAATGACTTCACAGAACGGCTCAGAACAGACCCGTTGACAACAGCTCAGTTGGCAGACCCAGACCATTTATTCTACACAGCCCAGAAAAATGTTCATGTGAAAAACATGAAAACAGAAAATCACATTATGCCATTATGTCTTTTAAAAGTACACAGCAGTTTGATGAGATGATTTTATGCATGGCTTCATGTCTACAGAAAATTAGATGAGCAGTAATGAAAGACCAGTTTCAAAACAAACATTTTTAAATTCGGCCCAGGAACTGGCAGGGATGTTGAGTTCCTAATATTAGATGGCAATGACATTCTGTAAACAAGGAGCATGAGAAGAGAAAGTCCTAACGCCATAGGACTCCAGCAGCTCAGAAAACCTCCACAGTATAAGGTGTAAAGTGTGTGATTTCTAATACTAAGAACACAATGAAATGGTTTAGCACACATTAAGAAAATATGAGATTCTTGCAGGAATTAATATTTGCTTTCTTTTGACACTTTAAATCAAAATAGTTTTAAATTTGTATCTATACAGTAGCAAATTTGTATACAAAATGAATGCAAATTGTCTGTGATATATGCAATACCAAAATGCTGATTCCTAAAATATAGCCAACATTTCCACAAGTATTACTATCATAGCCTGTTCACAGATTTGTTACATGGTATGCAAACTCTGCACCTACTTAAATGCTTGTACACTGAACGAAGTATGGCTCACTTCAAAAATACCTCCTTTTTACATTGACTCAGTTTTAGCTGGTCCAGATAAAGAGGCTGTTGAGATAATGGAAAATTCCTCATCACAGAGAAGATCTGACTGTGCAGAGGAAAAGAGAGCTCTCTGCACAGCCACCTCTCACAACATCTTTGAAGACTTTGGTAGTTGTACATTGTGGAAGGGACTGGATATTTCTTTTTCTCAAACCCATTGCAGACAGAATGTGGGAATATAACAAATCTTTGTATCACAGCTGATCAACCAAAAAAACTCAAGTCATACAATCAGTGAGTGCTCTATAGTGTACTTAGAAATGCTCTACACATCACAGATTACCTCTATATAAAGACAAGCCTGATCTCCCAATGTAGTGGCCAGCACGTGCTCTCTTTCAGGATATTTTTGAATGAGAATTGAGATGCCTATACCAGCAGACCAGTAAAATGATTCTGCTGTTATAACAGCAGGAACATAAGCCCAAACAAAGGTAAAGGATTAGCAACAGCTTTGATATACAACAATCATTCCTCCTTGGAAAGAGCACAAAGAATGCAGCAAACAGTACAGCGCACTTGTATGCAGGATAATCCCAGGAGTTTCTGTGAAGTCAAAAGAAGAAAAAAAAAAATTTACAGTTTCTGTCTTATTGTCACAAAGCACTCTGTAAGCACTCCTGCTCCTTGGCCCAGTTTCTTCTCTTTCCAATCTTGTTTTTCAAGTGGAGCTCCTTTATTAGTAAGCATTCATTTGAATAACCATAGTATGAGCCACAGCCTCTGAACTGGCAATTCCACTCCTCTCCCTTCTGTGCAGTGTTTTTCTTCTGCATGTCCCTATCTCTGTAGGACATAATGCAATTCACTCTAATGGATTAAACTCAAAATGCTCCCAATTGGCATAGTGTGAGTTCTTACAGAAGCCAAAAACCAAATGCATGTTTTCCAAACAGAAGAAATACGCTACAAGGGTTTGGCTCGAGGTTCAAGCCTTAACACTATTCTAGGTAAGATCTACTACACAGCCAAATGTAAAAGTTAGCTGAGATATGAAAGAGTTAAATGATCAAGTTGAAATGTTATTTAAATATCATGAATTAAAAGCTTCAGCCTAGCTGCAAAGAATTAAAAAGGGCACAAGCTTGGCAATGCTCCTAAGGCAGTAAAAGCAATGTTTAGAGAGAAAGAAATCTTTGTTTGAATGCAAAAAGGAAACTAAAATTGGCAAAATGGAGCAAAGAAAATTTATCTGGGTGATTTCAAACTGACAGAGTACAAATCCCCCTCAATAAAAGGAGAATCTCCATGAATTTCAGCAGGGCCACTGTCAAAAATTTCATCATCTAATATAGTCAAGGTGAAATCCCAACAATTTCATAGGCTACTTTTGAAACTGAGTTTAATTTGTAGTTGCTTCTATCATATCTCACTCTCCTCTGTTTCAGACTCGAAGGGACAAAGGTCAGTTGCTTCTTCCATACCCATCTTTGTTATAAGAAATGCCATCTGAGAACTCAGATCCTCTCCTGTTGGCAGCAACAGGACTCTTGCTGATAATTTCAGTAAAATGGGAACATGGACACCAGCCTTCCTGGAAAATCCTCAGCAAGTGGGATGGAACCTAAACTTGTTGCCTCTCCAAAGGAAACCACTAGCCAGAGAAGTGAGATCACACTAAACTGGAGTGATGGCTGACTGTTGCCAAAAAAGGGTGGCCCCACCACCCCCTCAGCAGGGGATCCAATCCAGTATGGGCACATGGAGATAAATCAGCTTCTTGGTTTGGGAGAATGATTAGCCTTTGTTTCTTGTTTCAACAGGTTCACCTTCTGTGGAATCATCTGCTTGACCAACTTGTGGTCACATCTAAATCCCAGCTCAGGGAAGCAGTGTGTGAGCACAGGGCTGTGGGGAGCAGGCCTGCTTATTTTGTGAAATATAAGCTTATACTTGTCCAGCTTATATTGTGAAATTGCCCCATAAGAAAAGCATGATCAGAACCCACAGCATCAGACTGTGAAGGACAAAGATGAGAGTCTCTATACAGTGCAATTAATGATATGAATGAGCATCCATTTTCCTAAATGGCAAGCCTGCCACTGAAAACTAGGCAGGGAAAATCAATACAATTTTTTGGAGGTTTATTTTACTTCAGAGTGCATTTATCCTCACCCCGGCAGTGAGAAAGTCTCCATGAAAGATTGTGGAGGAGGGATGTGTGCTACCCTGGAGCTGCAAAGTTCTTTGAACCTGCTAGATGGGGTAGAGGGGCAGGGAGGTGAGGTAAGCCCTGGGGGGAGCAGGCAGCTGACATGGTGATCTCTCCAGCTCCACAAAGCCCCTGGAAGGGTTGCTGTGACCTCATTTGTTCAGCGGGTTTACTCTGGCCACCATATCACTGCCAGCTAACTCACAGTGTCCCTGGCAGGGTAGTACTAATAATAACCAAACTACAGCAAATGTCATCACTTCCCACAGCCCCTTCCCTGCTGAGCCAGGCACTCAGAGCTTCAACCCAACGGGGGGAAAAGGGACATTCCTCACCCAGTGTGAATACAATCGAAACATGTCACAGTACTTCTAATTAAATCCTACTTAAAATTATTGCCTCTCTAGAACTGCCTGCAAGGAAAAAGCCCCAGAATAACTCAGTTACCATGTAGTTCAATTCACCATTGTTGTCTGTGACCAATGCCAAACACATCCGAGAAAAGGCCATCACTGACATAAATTCCTGCAATCGTATGAACAAGTAGAAATGTCTTCCTGACTGCACTTGGGACTTGGCCAACAATACATTAAAAACCTTTGTCATTTTCTTGTAGGTAGGGTAACCACAAAGGCTTTCTGTATTGAAATAACGAGGACTTTGGAGATTCCCTAAACAAGTTCCCATGAGAAAAGAGTTTCTGGGTAAGGTTTCTGGTAAATTGCTCAGGATGGAATAAGATTATAATATCTCTTGCAGTGACAGAAAGTTAAAAATCACAACGTAATATTGGAAATGGATCCCTTTAGCTGCAAATGGGATATTATATGATCTGCTGATATTCGTTTCTTTATATTTTCAAAACCAAGTCAGATGAATATTATCTATCTTTTCTGCTGGCACTGACTGATGAAACATTTTGGAAATTATCTGTTCATACACCTATATGCTTATTACAACAGAAGGATGGAAATTTAACTGCATTCATGACTTTCATTGACTTTTTTTTCTTATGAATCTAACTTTAGTTTTACAGGACTGGATTCTGTGAAACTAAGGAGTACACTTCTACTGCTGCATGGGAAATGTCTTGTTTTTAATGAGTTGCCAACTTAATGACCTGTGGGATTTCAAAGTTCCTTTTTGGTTTTTAAAGGAAATGATTAATATATATTCTGTCTTTAATTATAGTGCTGTAATTGTGTGAAAGGAATTCCATTCATTCTTTTCTTCATTTAAATGTCTTACATTTGTGAATGTTAGGCAACATATTCTCCTAAAAGTTCTGTCTGTAAAATAGAGGTATAATATTATTCACTTTCAAATATGAGAGTAGTGGGAGTACTGGTATTCCTCAGTTTGGGGCAGAATATTTTGATTCTTACTTTAAAAGGATAGAGAAGTCATTTAAATAATTGCTTGACTAAAATAAAGTGAATTTATATGGAAATAAATGCATGGCTTCAAGTATCTATTAATGTAATACTGTTCCTTAATTTTTTACCAAAAACATGTTATGAAACAGGAAAAGTTATGTGTATATTTTTGTTGATACTGTAAATGGCTACCATAGCCCACTAGCAAATGTCCTAGGATAAATTTGGATAATTGTTAGTTACACTTTGGAAAGAAAATCTTAATCCTACTGCTCTGCCTGTATAATCTAAGGATTTTTTACTAACTCTGAAAATTATTCATGACTTCTGTCTCCCATTTTTACCCCATATAATTGGGAGATCAAGTTTTAGGGTTTTTAAGAGCTTATGTATGTACTGTATAAAAATCTCATCCCTGTGACTGAGAAAGTTTGATCCTTTGGTTATTAGGCAGATATTTTTCAACAACCTGTAAATCTCTGGAAATAAACATTTTTGTCTGATTTTTCCTTATACATAAGGAGAGTATGATTTTGCAAAATTGTGATTTAGAAAAACCTTTTAGGGTGCACACCACCGCCCCCCCAGATGCAGAACACCCTTCTCCCACTACCTACTCATCTTTCCTGCTCCACACCAGACATCACACCAGGTGCTCTTACCAGGTATCCCTAATTTGGTTTCCCAGATGGTCTGGCCTAGGTATCAAGAGCTGCTCCTTAACATGGATCACAAGGACGAGACAGACTTATTGTATGACACCAGAAACCGGTTTTTTTACATATATCTGGAAACTTTATTTCTTGGGGTTTTGAGTAGTCCCCAGACCTTTAAAAAACATTTGAAACCTGATTCACAGCTCCTTATATGCACCTCTCCATCCTACCAGAGAACTGGCTCCTCCCCCAGCAGCACCACCACCAAAAAGGGAACATAGACTAGGAAAGGACTATCTGGGTCATCAAATCCCAGCTGTCTGCTATCTCAGGACCATGTCATAATCCATTTATAAAGTTATCAAGCTCCATCTTAAAACTGCTTAGGCTTTGTTGCCTCCCTGCACCTGTTAGGAAGATCTCATTCCCAAGTGATAAGCTTCTGCCATCTAAGAGAATTACCTAGTATTAATCTTCTAGTGCATTGACTTGCATTTTGCACTGCATTGATTTGTATTTAATCCCACTTCCATTTCTCCAGTTCTCATCTACCCTGTTAACCTTCAGTGTTTTGCCTTTACAGAGCTGCACTGGGAAGGATGTAATTTTAAGGCATTTATTTTATTCACAAGAACTGCATTATTGTTCTGCCAATAAACAGAAAAGGCTCTACTTTCCTAGCAACGTTAGAGTGACCTTGCTTGTTAGCTCAGAAAGAAAAATATGTACACATTCCATAAAGGAGAGTACTGGTGTCTTCTGCTAGAAGTGAAGTGCAATGTGAAATCCAAATAATACATCATCACAGGATTATTGAAAGGAATATTGAGGGCAATTTTCACAAATGTTATTGTGTAGCCAAACATAATTCCACTCTATTAAAAAAATTATAACTTAGTATATTAAAGTAAGAATCAGTATGGTTATGAAATACTTAGAAAAGGAACTGGCAAAGCAGACAACAAGACAAAAGTAAGGTTAATTTTCTGCGGTTTTCCCTCAACTGTGTTTCTGGAAACTCTGCTCCAGCTTAAGTGTCAGCCATGTCAAAATGAGCAAGACAAGCAACTGAACAGGAATGATGACTTTATTTCTCTATAAGTTAACGTGGAGCTTTGATAATAATTTCACTGTGTCTACACATGAACCAGCACACCCCAGTTACTGGTCTGATGGGCCATTACTGTCAGGTGTTTCTACCTCCTCTGTCCTCACCAGCTACCCAGCTTTGTGCCACTGAAAAGAACAATAGCACACATCTACTTGTTTTTTGCAGTCATTAAAGAAACCATTTGAGAGTATCAGGCTCCAGACAAGTCTTTGAGTAACTCTGACTTCACACTAGTTCTCGTTTCTCTTTGGCCAGTTCCTCACCTTGCCTACAGTTCCAATGCTGATCTTCAGGTTATCCAACTTAATTACTAATTTTCCATTTGGCACTATATTGACTCCTCTAGAGAAGATGATAACTCTTACTGCAATATTCCAGTTATCTTACTAAAGAATATGAAAAATGCAATTTGCATTTTATCCTCTTTTACAACAATTTTAGTCTCTTTGGTAATTTTTTTCCATCAAGAATCGATTTTTAAGTCATGTGAAGTCAGACTGAAAGACTATCTAGAATGCTCTTCCTAAATATAGTATATATTGACATAACTGAAATCTTGCAAGCTGCAGAATCAATGTTATCTGTTTTCTTCATGCACACAGCACATTCTGCCTATTCTCAGTAGACCATGAAAGCACTCCTGGTAGATTATCAGTAATTTAAAAAGTCAATAAATTCCTCCATTCAGGCATTTCAAGTAGGTTAATGTGAAATTAATACTTTTTATATTGCCCAAGGTAGAACTGGATAATTTGCATGTACTCTGGATTATATTAGCAATCCCTCTCCTACCAGTGGGACATCTCCCTGCGGCCCCCTTTGGAAGAAGAACGTAATTTCTGCAGCCTGTGCTGTCGGTTCCCAGCCCTGTTTCTAACTTCTCCAGAATTCTGAACAGAGTTATTATGTCTCTGGAGAGGAGCTAGATGTATCTCACAAAGAGTAAATCTAAGCATATTATGTCCTCACTTTTACAGTCCACAGGGTGTATGGGAGATTGTCCTTCCTTAGGATACTGGAGCCACCTTTGAGACAACTATATTGCTCTTTTCTTTTCTTTTCTTTTCTTTTCTTTTCTTTTCTTTTCTTTTCTTTTCTTTTCTTTTCTTTTCTTTTCTTTTCTTTTCTTTTCTTTTCTTTTCTTTTCTTTTCTTTTCTTTTCTTTTCTTTTCTTTCCTTTTCTTTTCTTTCCTTTTCTTTTCTTTCCTTTTCTTTCCTTTTCTTTTCTTTTCTTTTCTACTATTCCATTCAAAAAGTCTACTCAGGTAGAAAACTAGTGGTGCTGAGTTTATTGCTTTGATCCAGAGTTTTTTGGGTGTTCATACCTGGTTTATCATTTTCATCTTCCCTTTATGGCTACTTGGTTCTTATCTCTCTAAGCACAAACATTTGTAAAACATGAAATAACTATTCTGGTCAGTTCTTCTTAGGGAAGGTTTTCAAACTTGAGCTTTAACAAGAAGCTTAAAGAACAGGAAAAGTCAAGAAAATAAACAAGTAATATGAGAAGAGATTTAGAAATTGTGACATAGAAATAAGAGATTGAAGACATTTTAGATTTACTTGCTTCTGGATAAAGAAGATTAAAAAGCGTTCAGAGTAGAAATATCATAATAAACTTCATGAAAGATGTAAAAGACTAGCTAGGTATGAGTCATAGAATATGTTGACTTTTAAAAGCTCATCGAAGTTTAACTCCTGGCCCTGCAACAGGACCATCCCCAAGAGACACACCATGTGTCTGAGAGCATTGTCCAAATGCTTTTTTGAACTCTGTCAGGCTGGTGCTGTGACCACTTCCCTGGAGACCCTGTTCCAGTGCCTGACCACTCTCTGGGTGAAGAACCTCGTTCTGGTATCCAGCTTAAACCTCCTCTGACACAGCTTTAGGCCATTCCCTTGGGTCCTGTCACTACAGAGCAGAGATCAGTGCCTGCCCCTCCTCTTCCCCTCCCAAGAAGCTGTAACTGCAGTGAGGTCGCCCCTCAGTCTCCTCCAGGCTGAACAGACCAAGTGACCTCAGCTGCTCCTCACACAGCTTCCCCTCAAGGTCCTTCAACATCTTTGTTGCCCTTCTTTGGATGCCCTCAAATAGCTTAACACCCTTCATATATTGTGATCCCCAAAAGTGCACACAGGACTCAGAGGCAAGGCTACACCAGTGCAGAGTGAGACAATCACCTCCCTCAACCTGATTCCTGATGCACACCAGATATTTGACCTTTTCTTAACACAAGGGGCTTGAAGTTGATAATCTCTTGAAATGTGTCATTTTGCATTTCTGTGCTTTTGTCTCAAGACAGAAAGTCATTGCCAAAATCACCAACAGGCATTTTAGGCTTGGCAATTTCACCATCAGTGTCTTTGGGCATTGAGATGGTTATTTCATGAATATATCTGCATATTTTATTTTTATTTCACCTAGTAGTTCTTTGCACGATATAGGGACAAAAACAACCTATAGCCAAGGAGTGAGCAACCCTCTATCATATTACATCTATTCATTTACAAATTACAAATAAACATACATAGAATTGTGACTTTGCATATGTGTATCTTCTGCAAAGTCATTGACTGCTTTATGTCTTAGATTATTCCTTTGGAGGTGAACAGGGACTAGTTTTGCTGATGCTGGATATATTATTCAAATATTATTACCCTTTTTCCTTAGTGTTACAATGTCAGGTAAGGACATCACCTACTCTTTGCAGGAAGAAGGAGCAGGTAGAGTGAAAATCAGTGAACTACTTCTGGCTGTGATCTTACACCGGTGTCTCATCTGTAGGCAAATGGCTTGAGCACTGTCTCCAGTGTTCTGAGATTGGAAACTGCGACAAAATTATTGTGGGAGGCAGCAAAAGGACTAACTAACTGCTGTGTCACTGTTCTTTCTGTATAGTTTATTGCTTTTTAAGCAGAGGGCTGTACTTCTCTGTGTCTTATGCAATGTACCAGCATTAAAGCAAAATGCTGCTTTAATCCTGCTCTGATTCAATAGAGAAGGATAACTTTGTTTTGCAAAAAAAAAAAAAAAATCTGCTACTTCATAATATAATGTCCTTCCATCGGGAACAATACCTTATTTAGAAAAAAAAAAAAAAAAAAGGTGTGAAAGTGCAGCTCTAAAGAACTGGAGGTGGACTGCCCCAGAGCTGTGAGCACTGGGAGCCCCTGCGCGGCAGGCTGTCCCACAGCTGTGGACACTGAGAACTCCAGCTATCAAGGAAGAACGAGCCTGGAAGCCCTGAGAGCCACAGCCCCCAGCACTTCCCAGATCTCTGCCAAAGATCCAGGTCAGCAAGCTGTCAGGAAGCTGAGTAGGGTTCTCACCGAAACACTCGATTTTGATGAGTCAGCAAATGCTCAATTGAAAACATGTCAGAATTTTTCCAACCAGCTCTACTGACAATCTAAATAAATAAAGGGTGTGGGGAGGAAATATTATCCTTATTTTACACCAAGGGGACTGAGGCACAGAGATATAATGTCAGCTCTGCAGTCTAGAGGCAAACTTAGATTTCACGTCATCCCTTGATCACAAGAGTCTCTTTACTCTAAACTTAATTTGCCATTACAATGTCCTTGTGATATAAGTATTACTTTAATATTATAAACAGGAAACCAAAATAACTTGTACAACAGCAGGGAAGCCTATACCTTGAACCCAGTGTTCCTAAAGCTGCAGAACTTCAGTAGCAAGCCTACCTGTTTCTTTTGTGGACAAGGTACACAGACAAGATGCAGTCACACTCAGACAACCTCGCAACAATGGTATAAATTACTAGAGCAAAATACTCCCATGCCACTCTTACACTGAAACCATACTGTCCATGCAAAAATGTTGGATTACTGTGACTAAAACCCTCGCAGGTGGTTGTAGTACAGAACTAAAACTTCAGATAGAAGGAGGTAATGAATTCTTCCCTAAATACTCATATATACAGTTCAACTGGTTTTCCGAGATCTGCTAAACACAAGCAGCTATATCTGTGTCTAGGCACATGACATTAATTCTCTTCTCAGGTCTTTCATGATCCCAGGTTTCTCAGGCTTCCCTGTATAGATATTAACTCATCCTTCAGCTGGGCTTCCACTGTGAACACAGCCCTAATTGTAGGGAAGAACTGTAGCATTACCTGGTATCAAAGTCTGTTTTTATTAGTAGATTTTAATTTCAAATTTCAAAGAGCTTGTCTTTGTGTCTTGCCCCCTGCTTATTTTAAAATTGAGGGTTGAAATTTCCTAAACTGCATTCTTTCAGGGAATATAGCTACAGAAAATGTGCTCTTCTGCTGTGCTGCTCATAATCCTTTTAAGTTTTACTATGTTTGGCCTTAGAGTGGGGATCTGTTTGATATGGTCATGAGTAGCATTTGAGCTATGGACACGACTTCTCCTCCAGCTGTGAAAATTGGCTCAAAACTGGCAAAGCCACAAACCTCTGATAAATCTGTTTGTACTGCATAATACAGAACCCATGTTTACCAGCTAAAATGCACAAATCCTGGCTCACTGAACAAGCTGTACAGATGCTGTCCTTCCTGAGACAGCATGCTTTGACCCCTTCAGGCCATCCAAGGACCAGATGGGGGCCACAGTACCTTATTTTGCCATTCTCTCAGTGCTGTCCCTGCCTGCACCCAAGTGCCACAGAGGCAGAGGCCACCCAAGTTACATACAAAGGGACTGAGAGTTTGACCAAATGAGGGGGAAAAGGCCAAGCCAGAACTGCTGGTCTAGGGTGAAGCTGTGGCTGAGAATTGTTGAGGAAAGGCTGGACCATGACCAAGTAGGCAGGAAGTAAAAATTAGAATTGCTCTGGCAAAGAGAATTTGACATAAAGAAGAGTGGATAACAGGATTAGGAGCTCTCAGGGGAAATTAAGACCAAACCAGGATTCACTAGGAAAAAAAAAAAGAGATGGACATTGTGTGAGAAATTTGAATGGGATGCACAGAGTCATGGGAGTAGAATTAGCTAGGCTTGCCTGGGAAGGAGATTGAAAAAAAAAAATACGTAGAGACAGAGCTGAGAACAAAAGGATGTATTTTGGAAGGGAAACTGAGAGTTTGATGGGTGAAGACTGGAAACAGAGGAAAGAGAAAACTTGGATGGAGATGAAAGATGATAGTGATCCAGCTTGATGCAAAAAAGCCAGTGTTCCTTAAAACTCTATTTCCTCCACAACCTGCAGAGTCTTGAGAATCATCACATCTCTGGTATCAGCTGATATGTTTTAGAACCATTGGAACAAATGTGCTTTTCTCATTTACTTGTTTGGTTTATTAAATGATGACATATTATAGTATACGTGTATCAGAGATTCTGCAAGTTATTTTTATGGATAAATCTTATGAGTGAACATAATTTCTCACATGAAATGTTGAGATTTATTTTTGTAAAAGAAGAATGACTTCCAAAATGAAACTTTAAAAGTTAGCAAATGCCATGAGTAATCCTGTCTATGCTTGCAAGAGAGAAGCTTGCAACAGCTTTCATATGGGGCAAAACTGAGTAAAATTCAGTATGAAAACAAATTGCCTAAAGGGGATGTTATAGAGATCTTTAAAAATCATGAGTGGAATAATCTCTTTGAAAAAAAGAGTGGAAAGGGGGTTTCTTTGTCTCTTAATACAAGCTCTAAGATATATAAAATGAAATTATATTGAGGCAGGCTCGAAAAAAAAGGAGATTCTACTGCTTGTCACAGACTGCTGTGGGGCTAAAAACCAATACAGGTAAATGGAAAAATGGGTAGACATATGTAAAATAAATCTGTTAGTGAATAAGGCCTGGCTCCAGACCATGAACGACAAAGCTGGGTTTGGAGAAGGCTGCGAGAGCTTGGGAGAAGTTTGCCCCATCCTTACTTCTTCTGTATTTGCCATTGTTACTGATTTGTAGAGGTAAAATGTATAACAAAATCCATAAGAAGGAATCTCCTAAGAGGCACAGAAGAACTGAAACCTGCCTCAATTAGTGTACAGCTTGACTTGAGTTTCCCTATTACTGCAAGGGCATGATTCAGAACATCGTGTAAATCACACCACAAACACAACCACACTCACTGCCACCCAGAAAAAATCATCAAGAACTAGCTCAGAACACAAGCTGGCTCAATGTGATTCCTCCTTTTCTGGTGGTAAGAGACACATCCTTCCTGGGCAGGACCTGCAGGTAAGGAATGGAACAAGCAGAGCACAGGCATGTAGACACATTGCTGAGGTGGACCAGTCAGATGTTGTGCAGCCTTATGTTCTGTGTGAGGGGAGCCAAGGAGTCCAGTGGGGCAGAGGAACCAGGAGCCTTGCAAGTACAGAGTCAGGGATGGAGAGGAACTACTACATTTCTCACCTGAGGTTGGAGAGGATTGCAGGATTCAAGAAAGCCTTCATTACCTTGAGCAAAAGCAGACAGATGCAGAAGGTCATGGCCATGATTAGAAAAAAGGCACACATCTAGAGGACCTGTAATCTAAACAAGTCTATTTGTCTAAATTAGCCTAACTGTAATCTAGGCTAATTATTTTTTTTATGTTACATTAAACAATTACTACAAAAATGCACCTTCTACATGAGAGATGTTCATTACCCTTACCCTGCAGATCACCTACCTCACTGATGGGAGGTATGAGTTTTATACCCTCAACAAACCAAATCCATGTCTAATCCAGTCCTTAGAAGTCTGTTGGTATCTTCTTTAGCCACATTTTAAAAAGTGCGTTACCAAAGTTTGAGAGAGATCTCTGGGTTGTGGGTCTCAAGTAAACACATGCTTCGGAAATGCAGAATGAGAACTTGTAAGACCATACTTAGGCCACAATACTGTCCTCAGTGTTTCAGCTTACCTGACCCTACACAAATACATATTGAGTCTGCTGACTGTAATTAACTCTCTTCACAGACTGGTGATGGCCATGGATCCTATTATGCACAGCTTAG
The DNA here is from genome assembly GCA_013398615.1 of Brachypodius melanocephalos. Taxonomy (NCBI): domain Eukaryota; kingdom Metazoa; phylum Chordata; class Aves; order Passeriformes; family Pycnonotidae; genus Brachypodius; species Brachypodius melanocephalos. The sequence continues at coordinate 113,966 of VZSR01003806.1, read as the reverse complement.
GTCTCCACATGACACGGACTTCACAGCAAGCCTAAAGCTCCCAGTCAAAGTCCTTGACTTAGGAATTCATCTGCTTAAATCCTTATTTAGATCTGTATCTTTGGCCTTTATATCTGTGTCTCATTTCTCAACATTTAACAAGAGAACTGACACCAGTAAATCACCTTCCAGGATATTGTTGAAGATAAGATCATCTGTAAAGGTTTAAATTTTAAAGCTCAAGGGAGATTGATTTGTTATGTTGTCTGGCTTCACTTAGTCTATTGACAATGCAGTGAGTAGGTGATGGAATTGTGAAACACGGTTTTGTGAGTAGTAGAACAGGAAACTCCCTTAACGTTCAGAGTTGGCACTTAGCAACACAGTTTGTGGTTCCTTCTAGAGGCAGTTACAGGTATTTTTCACTGTCAGATTAACATCTGATATTTTTTCCAGACCTTGGTGTGCTTGGCCACTTTAGGTGTGGCAACCACCAGCAAAATAAACACTAGAATAATCAGGTTCACACCAAATAATTATGTTTACACAAAACAGACTGAGGACCTTACAAATGGCTCACCAATGATTTTCCCCAAAAATTTCTGGCTTGTTTATTCTTTCAAATGTCGAAGTTGCTCTACATAAGAAAATAAAAACAGGTTTGAAGTCTTAATATCTGAACTGGAGTACTAATTGCCCTAAATTGGGTGATTTTTCTTCTTCCAGCTGAAAGTAAAATGCCTGGGAAGCAGTTTGGTTAGAGGGGGTGTAATTGGGGCCTATGCTTTCATAAGACTAGAAATGACAAATTGTAGCAAATATCAGAACATTTGTCTTATTTTGTCTCTCTCATGTATAATGTGAAAGACCAGTATTCAAATTCCTGTGGCACAATTCAGAGGGATCTACAATAAAAAGCATCTATGAATCTAGAAAAGCAAGGACTTGGTGGCAGCATCCCAGATCTCATCAGTTTGGTGTATTTGTTTCTTGAATGGAAAAGTCTGAGTTTCATTCAGTTGCAGACATTACAACCCGATATTACAACATCATGTTGATATAATTACACTAGTAAATTAAGCCCTAAGCCCAAGTGCATGGACTCTGTACTTTTTATGTAACTAAAATTGTATCTATATGTTGGATAACATACTTCACAAAGAGAGGAAGTACATTAAAAGAACATGTACAAAATATCCAATTATGAAAAGCTGAAACAAAGGATGTAAACACGGGCATGTGTGTGTGGTATGGTATGGTAAAACAAAAAGAATGCCGAAAAACCATAAACTGGAAGGAAAAAATAAAATTCAAACAGTAACAAAAAAGAAAAACATGTAATGTAAAACACAGCAAAGAAAATACAGGCAGTCTTTGTAATATGGGGGGAAAACATTCAAAGGAATAAAAATGATACATTCTAAAACTTATAAAGACATGCCCTTTTATACCTAAGACTAATGAACTGAAGGATGCCATTTTCAACACACACTGAAAACCAGCTAACACAAGGTCAACAACAGCAAAGGACAAAGCTTGTCCCAGTTAAAATCTGGCAAAGGAAACAAATCTTAGCAGAAGGTATTGCGCATTCACTTCTTTCAAAACAATTAGATCTCCACAAGCTTCAGGAGAGAACTTGTTTTTAAAGGCAAGGAATAAATACTTCACTGTAGCCTAGAGCTTAACAAGGAATTTCTTCTGGGAAGGTTATTAGACTGCTTTCTGCAAGACCTCTCTCATCTTCTTGAAAAGCAGATGGTGCCACCAGGTTATTGGGGGGCAGAGGCTGGGGGCCAGAGAAGAGAGGAGGCGAGGCAGGCAGCTGCCTGCTTGGTGCGTCCAAGCGCAAGCTGGGCACGTGAAATGCCTCCTAAACCCTGAGCACCGCTGTGCCTGGAGCTGGCAAAGGGGGGTTGGCATTCGTTTTAGTGCTCCACTTTGGACTCATAGGCCGAAAGTGCGGGTGTGGGGAGGAGGCGGGGGACGGCCAGGAAAAATGGAGTAAATTTTCTTCTAACCTATGCTAGGATATTATACAAACTAAGCTCCTCAGTTATAAACGCGTGTGACTCGTTTTGCACGGAGCCGAACAGTCCGGCCCCCGCTGCAGCCGCTTGTAGCTGGGGAGCGATGGGGATGGGGCCGGTGATGGGGATGGGGCCGGTGATGGGGATTGGGCCGGTGATCGGAATGGGGCCGGGACCGCAGACAAGACCGTGCCCGGCCCAGCCCGGAGCCAGCGCGGCCCCTCCCGCCCGCCGGAAGCGCCGCGGGCCCGGGGCCGCCTTCCTGCGGTGCGGCTCCGCCTCCGCCGGGCAAGATGGTGGCGGCGGCGGGGCTGGAGGAGCCGTGAGCCTGTGCCCTCTCCCGTTGTCTCTCTCTCTCTCTCTCCCCGTCCCTCCCGGCCACGATCGCCGCCGCCGCTGCTGCTTCGCGGCCGCCTGGCTGGTGTGCCCGGCGCGGCGGGCGATGCGGGCGGCGGGGCTGCGGGGCTGTGTGTGAGCGCGCCGCCCATGTGGGTGTCCCGGTGAGGCCGGGGGCAGCGGGAAGATGCTGCTGTCGCTGGTGCTGCACACCTACTCCATGCGCTACGTGCTGCCCGCCGCCGTCATGATGGGCACGGCGCCCACCTACGTGCTGGCCTGGGGCGCCTGGCGCTTGCTCTCCGCCGTGCTGCCCACCCGCTTCTACCGCGAGGTGGATGACCGGCTGTACACCATCTACCAGAGCATGGTGCTCTTCTTCTTCGAGAACTACACGGGCGTGCAGGTGAGCCGGCCGGGCCGGGCAGGGCAGGGAGGCTCCGGCGGTCCGGGGAGCGGCCGGCGGTGGTGCCGGCTCTGGGCTCGTCCCCCCGGCCCTCGGGGGCCGCCCGCCGTGGGGCCCGCGGGCAGGTGCGGCCGTGGCCTGTGCCCGGGACCGCAGAGGATCCGCCTCGTTCCGCAGCCGCCGCTGCTCCTCTGGTGATGCTTTTCACGGAGTGTTGGTGTTGTGTTCGTTTTGCAGGTCGGGGAAACGGAAGAGATGCGACACCGGTCGTGCTCTGTCAGCACTTGAATGGCAGCCGCCTTTGCACACTTTGAACCCCTGTGGCCTGTGCTGCACAACTGTAGTATTAAATTGGCAGCAGATGAGAAAGCTGTCATCAGCTATAATTGTACATAATGCACGTACAAGTTTTTAATAAATAGATTACTTAATCTCTCAGTTATTACAGGTTTTCAGTTTTCGTGCAGTCTACCTCATGTCACTCTTTGGCCCTTAAATTTTGGATCAGCCATGAACTGTGATTATTCAGGATCTCAGTTTCAGGTTAATAAGTTGGAATTGGAGGCCTTGCTTGTATGATCAGAGGAGTATTTGCATTCTGTTGATGGATAATACCTCACAAGGTGCTCAGTGTTTGAGTGGTTATGTATTTGTCTGTAATTTGGAAAGTACGCAAGGAGACTTTTAATTCTGCATGTAAAAAATAATAAATGACAGGTGCTCCTTGTGTCTAAACATGACCTTCAAAATTTTTTGAATATATGGAAGGCTGCTTCAGGTTAGTGTCAGCTTTAGGTGCTTGAGAGCAAAGAATACCAATACGCTGACAGATGACAGAGCTCATACGAATAAGGTCTTCTCATATTTACAGCTAGGGCCTTTTCCCACTCTCTAATGAAGAGTTTCTTTCAGAATCAGGGTGGATCTCCCCTAGTTTTCACTCTTGAGTGCATTTGTAGGCCTTGCTTTCATACTGACTCTTGGGAAAACCACAAAGCCATCTAAAGGTACAAGAGTTGCACAGTTTGCCATCAGAGTACGTAGAACAGATACAAAACTGAAGTAAGGTCTTCTTTTAGTGGTAATTTTTGATTCAGCTTGTAATTTATGTAACTTCGCCTTACATCTTGTCCAAATAAGGTAACTTGTGTTGTGCTTGATATAGTGAAAAAAAAAGGAAGAAGGAGCAGTAGTTCACAGGTACTTTTAGTTTTAACTCCCTTTGTTTTATGTAGTGTCTCTAGTGCAAATATCTTGGTGTGTAGTAACCCTTCTTGGTCATTGATTGCTTAAAGTGGCAGCATAGAAGTTTAACTTAACCTATTCTGAGAATGAGAGCCAAAACTGAATATATAAATTGTGATGGAAAAGCTACTCAAGCTGCCTACAACTGGTGTGTAGACAGTAGCAAACACTTAGAATTTTTAAAAAGAACTTTTATCTGAAAAATGCCTGTGACATTAAAGAAAGGAAAATGCTAACCAAAAGAAACAACAAGGCAGCCATCATCTGTTGACCTCTGTTTCATTGCATTGATAAATTTCATACAAACACAAAAATGGTGATGAACAATTGTAGGCCACAAACAGGAGATTGATTAGGATAATATTAAAATAGAGATGCTTTGTCACAGTGAGCAACAAATAATGATATAAAGGGGTGGAAGAGGAGGCATGTGTCATAGGATAAGTGAAATAGTGACGAGAAAGTAAGTAAAAGCTGGGAAAATAAAAGATGTGTAGAGAGATGAGAGCTATAACTCTTAAAATCCATGTGTCATTTAACTGGAAGATGGTCCCCATTTGTGTAAGAGAGAGAAACAGGATGTCCTTTTAGACCTACTCTTGTGAACACTGCACGTGTTTTGACTTGAAACTCACAGTGGAAAGTTAACCGTGTGCCTGAGTGTATAAGATTGGGATGGTAACATGAGAGCTACTGTGGATGGGCTGTGTTAAGTCATGTAATTAGATGCGAAAGTGTAACATCATTAAACTTAATTCTAATAAACCGGCAAAAATATTAGCTTCGTAAAGGCAGCTGTAGGGCTCTACCAGCATTAAGGCATTGCAAGAGCTGTGGGAGGGAGGAATTCTGCAGGTCTGTTTCAGGTCTATTAATTTAATTAATCAGTTGAAGTGTGTCAGGGTATTTATATTTGTAACTGGATAAATAGACAACAACTTCATCAGAATACTGGAACTTCTTGTAATCTCACTCAAACTGTTAGAATTCTACAGATGCTTAAGTGACTTTTTGTTAGCACTGTTGCTGTCTTACTGTATTTAAAATGTCTTTAATGTTATGTACTGCTTAGCATTCTTTGGTTTTACACTTAAGATATTTGTGGCTTTTCAATACAAGAACAGTCTGAACCAGTTGTGGATATCTGAGGTGTCTGATCTTAAAATAACTTGCCAAAATTCATGGTAATGTGAGTTGGTATTAATAAGGTAGAGTTGGTTGCAATCATAAACATAGAAGACTATCTTTTTGACTCAAATACTAGTGTATTACGATATTTATTATCTATTTATTTATCTGTCAATAATAGAGATAGATGTTTGTCTCTATCATTTGCTGTTAATCCATTAAGTATCTCAGTCTCTCTCCCCCTCATGATTGCATGCACAATTGTATTTTTCTTCTTTTTTTTTTGTTCTTCTTGACTTGGATGTTCTTAGCCAATTCTTTAAAAACAGAAACTGTAGTTCATGCTAGGAAGGCTTTTTATCTTTGTAGCAAACTCCTCTGTTTTGAAGTGTAACTAAGGTGATAACCTGATCTGCAGGATAGAAAATCTTGAAGTACTAGTCTTTCCCTTTCTCTTAAGTATTTGACTTGAGAGATAAAATAATTGCAGATATCCAGAGCTCTGGATATTTTAGGTCCTAGAGAGTGGCTCATGAAGTAACCTTACAAGTTTTTTACTGGGTAAGTAAAAAACTATTTACTTGTAAATACTTTCTCTTTTTAAATTTTGGGTCAGGCTTGATTTTTTTCCACTGAAATGATTTTGTTTTACAAAGCCTGAGAGAACTCAAGCTAACTTGGCATCAGTTTAGGTTTTCCAATAATATTAGAATTCATTAATGAATGGCCAAAAATAGTCTTTTTTTGCTGACTGTCACGCAAGAGTTGGCAATAGAATACTGAAGAACCAGTACTGCGAGTACAGAAAGCAAAGACAACATCCCAGTGCTGTGAGGTAAACTTGACAAAGCCAGTGTGACTATAAAGTGAGATCCTATAATGCTGCATAAATTTGCGAGTGCAATTACAGTTTAGCGGGCATCCATGGATTCTATTAAGGAGCTGTAAATATATGAAATTAATTAATCTGTGGCATTGTGACAGTGCTCCTCCATAATCTCTAGGATTATATACTCAGAGTAATGAAAATGTGTAGATGTGGTATTGGAAAGTGGCACAGGGAGAACGTCCCTGCTTTGGCCCGGTGTTGCTTCGCACCTGTCCTGCCATAAGATGCACGTGCCCTACAGTACTCTTTTCTAGGAGGAATATATATGTGGTGCCTGAACATTGTATAAAATGAGAAGAATTCTATGTAAAGAGAGTCTCAGAGAGGAAGGAATGTTAATTTTTATCATGGACGAGCTAAAGCAGTCCCTGGTACAAACAGGTGCGATTCATGCACTTCGGAGGACTTGAGTCTGCAGGTTCTAATAGTTGGTTTGGCCCCAGGTTTCTGAATCATCAAGTAGCTTATGAACTGTGATTGTATTACTGCTTTTCTCTTTACTATGTTAGAGAAGTCTGGTCTCTTCCATTTCGAACAGACTATAAAAAGTTGAATCTTACCATAGAATGTGAAAACCAGGAGGCTGCAAATATGCATGTGATTAGAATGGTTGAAGGGCTGAAAGAACTAGTAATTCAATATGATGAATGCTCTCATCTCTCTGTGACCCTGAGCATCTTATCCCAGTTGCTGTCAGGGTGTTGGAATTAATCCGTATTGTGCTTGTGCATATGTTTCAGATCATATGAGGACTAAATGTTCTTCATCTTTTTTTGCTGTAATTGTGTTTGATATTTTGTACTTAATGCTGGTGAGGAAATAATAGAGAAATCATCACTCAGACTGCTTCCTAAAGGATGGATTTTCATCTGAAGGGTTTTGACAATTGAATGAAATCCATAATTGAATTAATACACATGGATTTTGTTCAGTACTTGCGTCAGTTGTGTTCCCTACTCCCACTTCTGATGAACAGATTTTTTTGGAAGCGGTGTTTTTATTAAAGACATTACAAAATTTTTGGTTTTGTTGTCTTTACAGGACTCTGGAAAGCCTGTAAGAATCAGATAATACCTCAGTGTTGTTTAGTAGAGCTAAACAATTACTTCATAAAATACAAGAGGTGCTTGTTAAACAGTGCGATGGGCTTCCTGCATTGATATTGAAGTTTGGAGTTACTGTGTCTCAATAGGGTTGAAAACTACTTAGGTTTAGAGCAAACTAAAACTTTGTGGAGCAAATGTGGTGCTGAATTCCTGACAATACTTTCCAATGGAGTAGAGCCTGGGATTTTTTTCGTATCTTGGCTTTCTAGGAAGTGTGTGAGGAGAGCTTGGGGTCTGAGTTTGGGATGGATGCTTAGTCTTTGAGCTGTTGGCCAATTTGCCATGAAAATGAGTGTCTGTGCCCATCTCTGTTCCCAGGACAGCAACCTCTCCAGGCAAGATTATCTTTACTTACTTCTTGCTTTTCCTTTTGAAGCTGTTCAGCTGTCCAGCAGGTAATTCTTGAGGCCCCATGGTGGAAGGGGGAAGGCAAGAGGCAGCACAAGTTTGACAGCCAAGTTGCCGCATACAAGGAGATGCATCTGGTTGCTTTTGATGAGGTGGTTTGTCATCTCTTAGGAACTTGGTTCTTCACTCTCCGTACTGAGGGAAGCATCATAACCAGGCTTCATCATGGAAGGGTGAAGATTTGGCTTCTCACTGCTTCCTGTCAGTAGATGTGAGTGACAAGGTTTGCCTCTCTTTAGAGGAGGACCCATTTCTCAGGCAAATGACGTAACCAGAAAGTCCAAAGGAAACATAACTTTTTACCCTTCATCAGTTGTGTTTGAGGGGAAAGTGCTGGCAGTTGCATTTTGGCATGAGTGTGGGTGTGTGAACCTGCACTTTCATACACCCTGAGCTCAGGTTTCCTGAGCTCTCCTCCCTGTGTGGCAGCTCAGGAGTGGGAGGATCCTGGAATGGTGTGGGAGCTGAGCGGGAAGCTGCAGAGCTGCCAAGAAGCAAACCTCTAAACTCAGGTTGGAGCTGAGCAGCCTCTGAGGACTTGAGCTTTCCTCATTCACGTAGCTTGTGGCAGTAATCCCAGTTAGTACCCGCTTACATTGCTACTTTGTGAAACAATGTTAGCTGTTGTGAGGTGTGTTGAGAGGTTAAAATAATGGTAATTTAATTGCGATGGTAGAAATAACGAAGTAAAAGACTTGGGAGAGTGATAGAAATTTGGGGACTGGTGCGATGCAAAGACTGAAAAGAAACTAGGAGAAGATAGTGAAGTGTATCACGTTTGTGTGGTAAACTTTTGAAAGAAGCCCAGTGAAATTTCATTCTGCTGTGATGAAATTTTTCTGGCTCCATTAAGAGGATTTACCCTGCTTTATTTCATTCAAGATTTCAGTGTACTGCTGTCTCCAGGCATATATGTCCTTTGTAGTATACAGCTAAGCTCTTTGTGTTACTAGAACAGAAGTTAAGTGATACTTGCTAAGCCCCAGGGATGTAGCTTTCAAGCTGAGATGTATGCATAATTTTAGACTTACATTTAACTGTGATATGAAGCAGCAAAAATAGATAGATTAGGTTTGTTAACTTTCTGCTCTTTCTGTTTTAGGTATTGCAAACCAGATATTTGCATATATCTTAATTTTTATTCTGTGCCTTTGACTGTAGATGTGAAGGTGAAAGTGATGTCCTTCAGCACTCTTGTTCAACAACATACCATTTAGAGTTCCAGTCTACTGCAGATTTGGCTTTGGGGCAATCTGGAGAGAATTAAGTTTGGAGAGGTTCTGCATTCAATGCTGGTCCTCACCATCCTCCACTTCCTGCCTGATATATGGAAAATAAAATAAATAAATAAAAGCTGAGGTCTTGTTAGCATTTTTAGAAATCAAGTATCAGCTACCTGAACCAAAACTGCTGTTTGGGTTCATAAATTAGCAGTTTCATGTGGAGATTTCCCTAGCATATGTTTTCTAAATGGCAAGTCACAACTGAATCCGAATATTGTATCAGCCTTATCTGTCACAGTTTGCAATTAAAAAAATGTGTGTTTACATTTTTATGTTAGCTGCATGTACTTATGAAAATATTAGAAAGTATGTGTAAGGTAGGAAAAGCTAAGGAGTCAAAGGGCAAGTTTGAACATTCTTACAAATTCTGATTCCAAGTATTTGACCAGTAAGTTTTGCAATCTCATGGATTCATTTTAAAAATTTCTATTTAAATATACTTTATTTTAATATCTTAAGATTTTTGGTATATGGATTTTTCAATACAATTTGTCCTGACTTAGCATCATTTGTTATATTTGAAAATAAAAGCTGTATTTATCACCTTTTTTCCCCCCCCTTTTTTATACCCTTTAGTCTTTTTGTGTTTAGCTGTGTTCTAGTAGATGCTGGGCCATGGAGTTGTACAGTGCTCTTCCATGCCCTTTTCTTCTGCTTACATAATATGTCCAGGTACTTTACGTAAGGATGATTTTTAATTTAGATGGTTTTTTCCTCCTGGTACTCTACCGTCAGACACTGTTCTTGCTAAGAGAAGATTCTGTTCGTAGTTAAACATTTGAGTACAGTTATTTCAAACTTTTTGCCTTCGGCTTGCAGGCGGGATATCCTTTTTTTCTTGGTTTTAGTTGTGTTAGATAAAGTAGACTCAGATGTCAGGGATTTTGACATTACAATTATGAAGAAGCATATCTTCTCAGGGGAAAAATACTCTTTAATCTATCTTCTGTCAGTTTGAATTTATCCTATGAAGGGATTTGGTATAAAAAGCCAGGGAAATTATTTGTTTTTTTCATTTAGTTTCTGTCACACACTACTTGTCATCTTCTCTTTTACAACTAGGTCCTCTATGGGAGTAGGAAATGGCATTTATGCTAGTTTGATTTTTAAGTGTAAAATAAACTACACATGATTTGGTCAGTTTTGCATTTTACCTCATGACTAGATAAAAAAAAATATTAGTTTGGATTGCTTAGAACTGTGTTGTGGTAGTTGAAATAATTTTACCTGGTGAACTTACAGATCGACTTGAAGACTTATTTTGTTCCATTTCCTAAGGCTGTTTGGGAATTTGAGGGTATGCATGTTTCTTTTTGAGTAAGCAAACATAGTGCATAGTTCTGAGCAAGCTGCAGGTGAACTGACTCATTCACATGCTGTGGTGGTGAGCAGATGAGAGCGATTTTGGTGTGGTGATTTTTGAGGCTGATCAGTTTACTGTGTTCAATTCTGGAGCCAGAATTGTTGCAGATACCTCCCTACATGTTCTTCTGCTGTGTAGTGATTCCTTTGCCTCACTGTGAAAGTGTAGAGCACTTAAAGTCCAAATACTTCCTGACGATGTGTGGAGAAGTTTTCAAAAATCCTATTCCACAATCACAAGCGGAGGAGACTAGAGATGTTTCATAATCATCCTCATTCATGTCAACCCACTGATAGCTTCACAACAGCTTTCAGTCTGTACTTGATACAATCACTAGTAACAATATTACAAATAAAGATTCAAACAACTTCTCCATGGAGTCCAAGGCATTTAAAAGCGAAGTTCCTATTACAAAGAGTTCTGGCTGGAGGAAACACTGCCAGTGGTTTCCTGCTCGTGTGCGGTGGGCAAAGGGTATTTCCAGAGTGAGCTTAAATGGGCATGACATATTTTCCACTACAGAAGGGTAATAAAGTGGCTACATTAAGTGTGGGTTTCTTTTTGCCCTTCTTTTAAGGAAATTACAAGAATGTGCATGAAGAAGTCTCCAGAGATGCAAAAGGCTCATAAAGAAGACTTTTCTCCTACTGAAACAGGTGGAATACTTACTTCCACTCTTGTACTAGAAGACATATTCAGGTTTTATGTAATACCAAATGTTGAGAAAAACACCTATGTTGAAATGTCATAATATAAATAATCACTTTACATATATGTCTGAGGTATGTGCAATTATTATTTTAAAAATTTCATTACTGGTGATTTATAATGAAAGTTAGATGCTCTCATTTTGATTTTTCCCAGGTGGTCACTGATTGTAATGGTGGGTTTGTGTCAGTGAAGTGCACTGTAATCAAAAGCAAGTAATTTGGAGAAAGATCTGTAAATTATTTGGGCACTGAAAAAAGGATTTTTTTCAGACCTTAGATGTCAGAATCTTAAAATCATGATAAATCTTGGGGTTTTTTCGTGTTATCAAGACTAGAACATTTAAGATATACAGATGCCTTTTTTAAAATTTCGTTAAGGGTTCATCAGAGGGCTGAGGAATACAGGGGACAATTATCTTTAATTCAGCTCAGAAATGGTGAAGCCTTTACAGTTAGCATCAGAACAAAATTACTTCTATACGTGTATTTAGTACATGGAATGAATATAACCACTCATAAAAGTTTATCAATTTAGATCATAAGGCTAAAAGCTAGTATGAAAGTAAGAATGTACAGGCTTCATATTTAACATTTGATGGTATAATTTAGTCCTACTTAATCTAAATAGGTTGCTACTATAGTTTTCTTACAAAAAGGAAATTAAATGCCAGTAAGTGTATTTTCTAAAATTTTGTGCTTTCTGGTTGAATCAAGTCAAAAATATATTTTTAAAAAATTAAGTTACTTTTTATATATGAATCTTTTCAATATTCTCCAGAGCTTAATCTCTTAGCAATGTTTTTATTCACTGAACCCCAGTAAAATATATAGTAAAATACTGCAGAGTGTCTGAATGAACTCTGCTTCAATAACATGGATTGCTTTGTGATTTTATGGTTTGCTGCTGAGCTTGCTAGAGCTGTCCGAGCAGCAGACTTCAGACTTGTGCAATTCTGTGTTGAGCAGATAGTCCCTAAAGAGGTTATAATGTGTAGCAATGGTATGATCCTTACCTTAAAGCTGTGTGTCCTACACGTATTTTTAGAAAATTTATAAACTTTTTTTTCAGAAGTAGAAAAAATGCTACTAATAATGTTGACCTCCTTCCTTTTCTGTTCTGTTCATATTCCTTCTACTGTAGGCAAGTAAAACCTGTATCTGTTAAATGTGAATATAAAGGCTTTTTTGTCTTCTGTGAAGAAAAAATAAGCATTTAAAATTCATATAGTAAGATATCTGAAAACCTGAGAAATCTGTCAGCCCCAAGTACAGATTCCGTATCTTTATCCTGTCTTGAGCCTGCTTCTAGGAAAACAAGGTAAATAGATTCTATGGTCTGAGGTGCTTTCTCTGGAACTTCAAAGGACTTGTGACATGAGGCAGGTTTTTAGTTTTAGAGAATTTAAAGAACTTCACTGAAGATGCATGCACCAGTGCTGTGGAGGTCAGCTTGCACTGGGTAGGTGTTGACTTCAGAAGCTGCTGCATGATAGTTGTTTAGGTGGTTTGTTCATGCAAGCTCCAGCCTTTCACTAGAAAATTGTATCCAGAGTTTGTAACAAGCAGATGAGAAATACCTCCTAGGATACTATTTATTTTAGTAGACATGTTGTAGTAGTGCCTAGCTAACAGAGAGGCTCATGTCCTAAAGAGCACACAGTGCCAGTTATTAATCATGAAGAAATAATGGAGAGAGGTGCATTTTGTGAGGATAGTACAGCTGAGTAGGAGGTCTGTGTGGTCCTTTTTAAGTGTTGATGTCTCGACTCGTTCTCTAGAAGAAGGAAGGAAGGTTCTCCCCCTGTTATCCTGCTTTTATCCCTGATGAGATATCCCAAGTTTTTACCAGCAATAACCAGTTGGTTGCCTTAATGGTGCTGAAGCAGAAGTCACACTATCAGATCTGCATGCAGATCAGCTTCTAACTGCTCCCATTATCAGCCACATCCAATTACAACATTAAGGTAATCTCTTTGCTAGGAGTTTGATGTGATCACCAGTTGACCTGCAAGCAGATCTTCTGATAGTATGATTACTTTTACCTACAGTTATTTTTGCCATGGCAGTGTTTACTGAGCTGATATTGCTAGGACATGATTAAATGCTCTATTTAATTTTCTTTGGTATGTAAAGTTTTCATAAGCAAGAAATAAAGTTCTTAACTAATTTAGGAGTGTCTACCTTGTTTCAGGGAAAACCTGTGCAAATTATGGGTTATTTGGGTGTGGCTGCCGTGCAGGACTGTTCCACATTGCTACGTGACCATTAGCACAGCCAGCCATAGTTGAATATGTTGGACTGGAAAAAGCAGTATGGTAGGGGAGCTGAAACTGGTGTCATCAGATCACCCAGGAGTTCCCATTTGCATGCCTAGATCAGCCTGTCACTGAACTAGTACATTCTCCCAGCAGAACTACTTGTAACTTCCTGCTAATTCATCAAAGCTTTGCCCAGACAGGACACTCTGAGGTGTGTCTCGTGGCTGCTGAGCCTGTGAACAGCTTGGTGTGTGGCATCCATGGGAGCTGGGTACCAGCCTCCACACAGAAGGGATCTAATAGTGTCCAGTTTCCTTTATTTGAATCCTCATTGTATTGAATTTGACAGTGCTGCTGTGTAAATAGATGCAGAAGGCCCACATTAGCACTAACTGTATTACCCATTACTCTGAACTGGGCTGTAAAGCAACCAAAACATGGCTAAAAGCACATATTTCAGTGTTGTGTACACAAGTAATGTTTGCAGTGTTAGAATGTAGATCTGCATTTTAAATATTTTCCCTAAAATCTCTGCTTACTTTGGCTTGCTGTGTTGCTCTTCCTTTTGACTTGTTTTCTTTGATTGATTCCATAGTGCTTTTTTTTAAACAGCAGATCCTATTCTAAATGAACAGGTTCCCTCACTTGCTTTATTGTGGCTGACAAGGCACTTACCAGTTCTTTAAGCTGATAGATGGGTAGAATATATGTATATTGTAGTGTCTGGAGAGCCATACATGAAGTACGTGAAACGCCATGCTGAAATTCAGATTGTCTCCCAAGCATGTCTTGCATGTCCTGCACTGGCTGCAGGGAGCAAGACCACCCCTGCCTATGCTCTGCACAGAGCGGGAGCAGCACTGCTCCTCTGAGGAGGGCTGGGAGTCTTTAAGCCACTCTGATATCTTCAGGTTGCTTCCAAAGGGGCTTGGACACAGGTGGGCACTGCGGACTCTTGTTTCTGCCCTGGTGAGTCACTCAAGTGCTGCCTTGGAGCACAGTGCTAGAAGCCCCAAGCTCATGGATTTGATCCCCATAGGGGCATTTGCTTAAGTGGTGGACTTGAACATCCATGTGGGTCCCTTCTAACTCAGAATATCCTGTGACTCTGTAATTCACTGTGGCCCCTGAACATCTTCTGCACCAGCAAAATGAGAAGGAGTCAGAGGCTGCACAGCCTCTGCAGCAAGGAATTCTGTAAAGTTAGCTAAGAAAAACAGCAAAGAGTCAGAGGTTTTCTGGAGGTCATGAAGAAGAGTACTGTATTATTTTCTTCTGAAGCTATAATATACATCAGGTACTCTGGTTTACCTAAACACATCAGATGGCCAGAAATTGGAATCTTGTCCTGAGCAGACCCTTCTGCTTATCCACAAGCAGGTTAATTCTTCAGACACCATCTCAAAGAGAAAAGGACATTTCTGCAGGATTCAAAGCTCTTAACTGTTATACCTCTGTGAATATTTTCAGAAGCCAAATAAAGCAAAAATGCTTTGGTCTCAGAAGGAGAGTTGCGTGGGTACCCACAGAGTAGGTGTTTCCTGGCACTTCAGGCTGGAAGTTGCCATTCTTAGCTACTTCTAGTAACAGTTTAAAGTTTGTAGCACACTTCTTTAACTGAGAGTGTCTAAGGTGAATAGCTGTTTGCTGGCCTTTGATGAACTGTATAAGCCTATCTTGAGATCAGTGAAATAGGCAGTGCTGAAGTGGATGATGGTGCAGATGAAGCTGGTGCATCCTCTTAGGCTGAGCCATCTGAGCAAACAAAATAGGGCTTTCAGATTTTCTCATTCTTACCTTTGCTTTGAAATAAAAGACCCAGGGTTTGTGTGTTTAATAAGAACTAATATAAATAAGATTTTTTTCTTTTTTAGTTCTGCACAATGGTTTGGCTGTGTGTTTCATCATGAGTAAAAGATTTTGGTCTATTACACGTAAACATCTAACCCTTAGGGTAAGCCATGATGTTGTGCGTAGAAGTTGTTTACAGGAATAGTGAGTGGGTGTTCCTCCAGGGTTAAAAAGTGAACTAGACCCAATCTTACTGAAATAAAAAATTACACAGATTAACTGTTAGATTTGGCAGACACCAGCATACATTCTTTATGGCAATGATCCTTTATATTTGTTTTTACCCATGCAGTAGTCCAAAGCAAGTGCTTTAAATTGTGGGTCTGATTGCACTGAGATTTTGACTTGGTACATTAAAGTGAAAATATTTACAAGTTGAAGTTACAGATTGAATATTTCAAACTCTGTTTCTTGTGTGGGGCAGCTTGGGGTCAAGGGTAGGTTTTGTTTTCCTCTTGTTCTTACTTTTTTCCTACATTTTAGAAAAGCTCAAATAACATTCAGGACCTTCTGGTTTAATGATTTGTTGTATTGGGCCTTCTCTCTTACTCTAAAATTCTCTTTGCCAGAAACTGTGTAGTGGAATCTTAACTTGAAATTAAAGAAAACAATATTTATGGACATTGTGTGTAACAGTGCTGGGAAAGTGTACACTTGTAAAATGGAAGTTTTAACTCTATAAGTGAGAGTAGGAGGATTTATTTCAGAGTAATTTGTGCACCTGAACTTTAAGGTCAACCCTCAGACTGCTACCTTGCTCTTAAACTATGTATGGTACCTAGTGTCAGCAGTAAGGTTGTAAATTCTGGTACTTCAGTGAGAAGACTGCTCCTACAGCAGAATCTTGTTCAAATTTATCATATACTATATGCTCAGAATGTACTTGTCAACTGACTTGTTACAAATATTGTTCCGTTAGAATTTATTGTGCATGCCTTTTCTTTTTCGTTTTGGGAAAAAATAACTCAAGTTATATCCTCTTTTACTCTATGCTGAATGATCTCTTGTTTGCATACTGACTGAGCATCTCAGTTTGCCATTGTCTGTTTTTGGCCTTGAAAACAAAACCCGATCAACAGTGTGGTTGTATTTTCTACGAAGAAATAGCACGAATGTAAAACATACAGTGTTTTTGTGGAGTTTTTGTCTAGAGTTGACAATATGAGGCATTAGCCATCCAGTATCACAGGTTATCTGAGAGATGGACAGAGTTTCCAGAGATGCTGGTAGAGAACTTCTGTAAGGATCACTATGACACTTGGCATAGTAAATTATACCAGTCAAGATATGAATGGCAATTCTTCCTGATGAAATTCTAGTATTGCCCAGACTAGGGAAGTGGTGATGATGATAAGTGGGTAAATCTTCCATATAGCACTTCACTTTTTTGGTAAATAGAATAATTTCAAAGTAGTGTGTATGTCTGATACAGTCATCTTCTAGAAACAAGGAGTATGTCCATTGGCAGAACAATGGTGAAAGCCTACCTAGAATGTACTGGTTAGAAAAACTAGGCTTCATTAAGTAATGAAAATGTTGGTTAGATGTAATTGAACAGCTGCACTGGTTCTTTGGTTCAGAATTAAAATTAATTCATTTCTCATTTTATATTTGAAAATAATTGTATTAATCCATTTTAAAAGGGTGACTAAGATTCTAGTATCAGCGTCTGGTTTTGTAGTCATGCTCTCAGAAGGTTATTTCACTAGTAGACCAGTACCTTTCAGGGGTGAGAAACTACAAGGTTAAAGTGTGTTTTTAATGTAACAGAAAAAAATATTTAAAAATCTGCTCTTTGGAAGCCACAGGCTAATTTAAAGCCACGCCTTCACCTCATGCTATTTTTGTTCACTCCTGATGGTTAAAAACATGGCAAATGGTTGAGATTTTGTTCTTGATCTAATCCAGGAAAATTTACCATTTTAGACTGAATGATAGCAAGTATTCTGGCTAAAGCATGTCTTATTCATTAGATATATAAATTAAATGGTGATTTTTTTACATTAACTTCAATTATACTTATGTAGGGAGCTTGTGGCTGAAGGTTGCCTTCCATGGATCCAGTTCTAGGACTATGGCATAAGAACAGAATAAGTTTCTTAAGCCCTCATTAATGAATATTTACAGCTTTGTTGATCAGTCAGTTGTCTGTATGGTGTGTACTGATGTAGTGATAGGGTGTTTGTCTGTTAATGATATTAACTTGCTGACAGTTTTCGTAGTAAAAAGCCAATTACTACATTGGATCATCACTGCCTAATGCAATGAAAATAAATTATAAAGTAATACTGCATATTTTTTAATTTTTTTTAGGTAATTATCTACGGGGATTTGCCAAAAAATAAAGAAAATGTAATATATTTATCAAATCATCAGTGTACAGGTTTGTATTTTTTTTGCCTGTCTTAACACTTTCATAGATTTAAAAAATCTGCTTGTCTGTTTACTGTGTCTCTTTCCAGGCTTGCCCTAACAAGCAAGAACTTCTAGTTCAAAAACCTTTAATGACATTTATTCATACAACATGTACTTTTATTTCATCAGTGGCAATTAAGAGGTAATTTAACTGATTACTTTGGGCTTTTGTCGTTGCAGTTGATTGGATTATCGCGGACATGCTGGCAATCAGGCAGAACGCGCTCGGGCACGTCCGGTATGTCTTGAAGGATGGCTTAAAATGGCTTCCACTGTATGGGTGGTACTTTTCACAGGTGAGCCACTTCACTCTTTCCTTGCTGTCTGTGAGTCAAATATGTAAGATGTACTTTCCCACTGTTTTCCATGCGTGCTGTGAAGATGTAGTTTTGATCTGGCATTCAATTATTTGCACATAAAAGCAACTGATTTCACTCAGTGTAGTTAGATGTGTATCTTAGTTGAGAGATAGTTACTAAAGATTCAGTTTACTTTTCTAAATTAATACTTATAGATAAAATTAAAGTGGTAAAGTCTGTTAGGATTATTTCAACATATTCTGAAACTTTGTTCTTTTTACAATCCAAAACTCCAGTTTATAGTCATGCTCTCATAAGTTTAGCAGAAGGTGTAAACAGACTGTCTATCGTGCTACAAATTGGGAGTAAATTTGCATTACTGTTTGATGTACTTCTTTGTTTTTCAGTTGTTTTGGTTTTAGCACAATATAAAAGAGAAAAATTGGATCTTAATATAGTATGGAGGAAAGGCAGATCCCGCCTCCATGAAAATGTTGATGGTTATTTTGGACATCAATTAAGCAAAAACCTGAGTCTAACAGTATTACCACGTTTTTCTTTCTCCTCTTTCTGCATAATATTCCTTTTGTTCCTTCTAGTCTGAGAGTTCAACCTGATGTAACTCAAATTTATACAGTTACTGAGAAAAAGTGCATCATGCTCACTGGACAGCCAATACAGTGAGTGGATGTGATCTTCAGTCTAAAATGATGGAGAGCAGCGTACATGGCTTACTTCCCTAAAATCCTCAGTGAATTTGTCATGTCTACTTTCTGCTTCTTCTGAAAGCAGAACTATTTCTATGTGAAACAAAATAGAATGTAGAGGTGGATGGTTTTGGAAGTACTGGCCTTTTGCTAGGTGAGCAGAAAAGGCTTCATGATACTTATCTCTGGGTTTAGATGGGTGCTTAGTTACTAGAATAGAAATGGATAGGGTTTTGGGTAGTGGTTCCAAAATGCTTACTCAGTAAGACTTCTCTCCTTTGTCTTCTCTGTTTGATCTGAATGTGTTCTCTGAATATTAATCTGTTTTCTGTCCCTCACCACCCTTGCCCAGGCAAAGAAAAGAAAAAAAAAAAAGAGAAGGAAAAAAAAAAAAAAAAAAGGAAAAAAACCCCAAACCAAAACAAACCCCCTGCCACACACACACACTTAGGAAGATACTCTTAATAGAATTGGACAGTTTGACTGAATTGAGTGTCAGCCCTGTCCAAGAGGGCAAGAAGGTGGAGAATGAGAGAAATATTATGCTGGATATGATTGGAACTATATATTAATTTGTAAAAGAGTAGATGAAGAGTAGACAACTACAGGTGTATGTCCAAATAGGAGAATTTACTCTTTCTCTCATCTTTGCAGCACGTCCAATATCTGCAGCTTGATGGTTGAAAATCTTTGTTGTCTTCTGGATGGGTACCTTAGTGAGTAGGCCATAGATCTAGGCTGGAGCATGGGTGGTTGCCATCATTTCTGCTAAAATTGGTGTTTAGAGAAGTACATGCTGCAGAGAAAATGAGAAAACTGTTTTACCATTTCTTTTATTGGTAGGTTTGCTGTTCTAGTCCCCTAAATAACTACAAACTGTCAGACCCTGTCATACTTCACTAAGGGTATGCATTAGGAGAAAATGGAATTCTCAGTTGTCTAATGCTTGCCCTTAATGCTTCTCTACATTTTTGTCTACCAAGGTGACTGATCTTTTGCACAGAAATATTTTGCTCTTTTTCCTTGCCTTTAGTCATTACAATGGTGGTGATTTAAGTCTGCTTTAATTAAAATACAAACAGGATATATATTCCACCCACTATCACTAAGTGTCCAGAAATGATTTTTTTCAAGATTTTGGAAAATTACTTTTGCTGTGTGGAATATCCGGTGCTCAGTTTCCTGAGCCGTATATTGACTGTTAAAAGGAGGTTCCTGTGGAAATTAATCTGAATGTCACCTGCATTTTTAATCAAAACATATTAAATAAAACTTATATATTAAATATAATTTATTCAGCTTTGGACTCCTCAAAAAACAAAACTTCTGCAAGATTTACTGGGGGGGGTGATTATGTATATTTTTATTTATGTATTTAAATCAGTGACACAATTGACAGGCAGCAGTGATGCATATATGCTTAAATGACTGAGACGGGATGCAGAAGACCTGCAGTGCAAGCTAATAGGTATTTTTATTGTTTTTATCACACCAAACAGTGCAAAAACATAAAACACTTCCTGCCCTTCCTGTTGATGTTCTGTCAGTGATGTCACTTACACTCCACTAAAAGTTTCCAGAGCCACATAATTACGCCATGCTTACGGAATTCATATTCCCTTCCTCAGGTAAACATCCTGTTTGGAAATAAACGTGGTCTGGATGTCCAGGAGAGCAAAATTCAGGCACAAAGGAAGTATATTTGTAAACACAATCCATTGTTGACTGAGAGAGGGGCTTTTAAAGTACAGCGGAAAAAAATTATAACCTCAAAAACAGTACTTCCAGAAATCTGTTTTGAAGAGTGTTCATATTTGATCTCTTACTGAAAAGGAAATGCAATACAAGTTGGGGAATTTGAGCTATATACAATCACATAACTAGCATTCTTCTTTTAGGCAGCTATCTAATAGCAAGGAAAGAAAATAAACACTTAAATTAACCTATTATGTTCCAAGTTTGATTTATTAGGTAGATCTGATTTCTTTTCATAAAATTCTCTTTATTATTTTTCGGTGGATCTGAATTTTTTTTGCCTCTCTCATTTGCTACCAATTCATCCCATCACTCCTATTCACTTATGCCATCCAATTCATTCCTATTTATCTTATACCCCTGATGTGGCTAGAATGTAATTTTGAAAAGCGTTTTTCATACCCCACAGTTTGCTTAACTTTTTAACGTAGTAAGTATGTCTTTGTCTTTTCTGTTATCCAGCATCAGCTTGTGCACCCATTTGGCTGTTACTGAGTTTTAGCCACAAATCCTGCCTCTCTTTAACTTTGTGCCCCCAAGCCACAGGGACCTGCCATAGTGGTGGAGTTGGGGTGAATGTGGCAAATGCTGATCATATGATACTTAGTTTGTTCTTACGTTAGGTGACTCTGTGCTCATTTGCTTGAGAAGTGCAAATCTATTTCTGAGCATTAAAATGTCTGACGTGCGACACCAGATCTATCTTTGGTGTCATGGTGTGTGTTCCTGACCAAACAGTCCAATAGTAACTTCATTTGTCTAAGCTGAGAAATCAAACAAGGAAAAGTTGATTCAGTATTTTTCCAGTTTACTGCAGCTGATTAGTAATTTAAGGGAATACCTCAATTCCAGGTTTCTCTCATTTATCAAAGCTTGACCTAGCTGAGCTCACAGAGAATGATGACTTACCCATTAAATGGATGTCTGATATAGTAGATGAATTTTTTCTCATACCGAACTGAGTTTGTCCTTCCTGGAAGGGCTGGTTGTGTTGAGTGTCAGAGTATAACAGTACTTAAGTCTGCTTAAGACTTCTGTTTCCCTTTAATAGTGCCAGATCTTGAAAACGGTCTTACATGTGGAGTGTGAAGATAACATGAGGCTTTCTGTTTACTACACAGCTGAAGAAACGTTTTAATGCTACTTTCTGTCTGGAGCTGTTAAACTGCTTGTGGGATGATACCAATACCATGCCACAGCCAAGCTCAGTGAGCTGGGGAATTCTGTTCATGGTTTTGGTCCCCTGCCAGAGCTGAGTGTTAGAGCTGGCTACTTCACCTTGGGAGGGAACCACAGACGGTAAAGTTAAGACAGAATATTAACTATGCAGTTAATTCATCATTGGCTTTCTGTTCCCTTTCACTGCAGCTTTTGAAGAACAACTCAAAAGTCACATCAAATACTGCTAGCTAAGCAGCCATCTCTCCACACCAGGAAAAGCAAAGGCTGAAAACATTTAGCCTGACCACATCTTCTGCCTGTCTCCTCCCAACCCCTCAGATTTTTCCTGTCCATGCCATGGACACAGCTCTGCACACAGCCACTACCCTTGTTTCTACAATATACTGTATCTTTTTATGAGATCAGGTATTTGAATGAGGCTCAGCTCTTAGTTTTAATCTTAGTGTCACCTTTCTGTTAAGAGCGTGTAAAACCATAAATGGGCAGAAGTTGTCTAACAAATCCTAATACCAGTTGTCATGGTGAACAGAAAAGACTATTACTAAGTTGTGGAGTCAGTTAGAAAACTCATGAAAACAGTGTACCTTAAACCTGAAATTGTGTTATTTGGAAGCTAATTTTGTTTTTTTCCAGACTTCATTGTATCAGTAATTCATAGTTGGCGCATGTTTGTTTACGTTCTCTTTCTCTGTAGATAAAACAACATGGTGGAGGTGGGAAATGATAGGGCAAATTTCTCTTTCTGTGTACTTTTACTGAAGTTCTGTGATAAATTCTGTCAACAAGTTATAAAATTAATCTTTTCTAGGACATAGTTTAACCTTCAATAATAATTTCAGTAAAAATAATTCTATAAAATTCTTTGCCTTGTCAATATTTTGGTTTACTTATTCAATTATTATCTTGGTATATAACTTCTTTATTAAAAGTTTGGTTCTCTAGTGAAGTGCAGAAGGGTTTCAAGACCTATGCTAGTTAGTTCTGTGCTGTTCATAAATTTTGTATGTAGAAGTATGATACTTGCATTCCCAGTATTTGCATTAGTTACTATTTGAGAGCAGGCACACAGAATTGAAAGCATTGACCTGTAAGTACTTGTATGTGAATAACTTCAGTTCTGTGATTTTCCCTTGATACATAAATGAAGCTGCGTGTCAGCGTTGTCGGGAATAAATACCCTGGGGTCACTTCTACTGTCATCTTCTAATTAATTATTTAACACCTTTAAACAAGACACTGCAAATGTCTTATGCGTTGGAGGTTTTTTATATCTGATTTTTATTTAAACAGATTTTGTGAACTAAAGTATATGCAAATGTAAAATTAGTTTCATGTGTTTTTGTGATAGTAGGAAATGTCTTGTAGGCAATTTGCAGCATGAGTCATAAAGGTGACTTGACATTGTCTCTTGTTTGTTCTTCTATCAGCTATTCTACATTAAACTACTTAAATATTTAATGCTTTCCGCTTTTTTTTCTCTCTGATAGCATGGAGGAGTCTATGTAAAAAGAAGTGCCAAATTCAATGAGAAAGAAATGAGAGAGAAGTTCCGGGCCCAGATGAAAGCTGAGACTCCAGTAAGCTTATACCTTCCTTCTCATTTCTTTGACTTTTTTAATGGCAAAGGCTTGTTGGAGAAAAGAGCCATGCCCGATATCCACAAACTACTAAGATGGTAATCATGGATTTGTTTTCTTTCTGTGTTTTTACAGTTACTTTCTGTGATTACAGTGGTACCTCTAATTAAACTGAGGAAAATTTGACTGATTCCTTATGATTGACAGGAACTTTGTGACCCTCTCTGTAGAGGACAAGGGGGATCCAGACTTAGAACATGAACTATAGTACCTTTCTTGGGAAACCACTATTTCAAAAGAGAAACGCTCTGTTTCAAAAGGCAACATTTTGACTACTGTGTGCTTGTCAGAGACTGATATGCTTGACTTCTAAAAGTCAAGAACTTTTCCTACCAAATGTTAATTAGTCATCAGAATGATCAATCATTTTTAATGGCAGTGACATCTTAGAACTGAATAACTTTGTCTGCTGTGCCTGGAGGAGGGGAAAAAACCCAAAACAAACTCTTGATAATTTTCTATTTGAAGAATGACTATTACTGCCAAGTGACTTTTCTCATGACTCCCTGTATGGTTTGTGGCTCAGTGGTTAGAATCACTGTGCTTTGCTTCCATTACTTGCTGTGCATTATATTTTTTTCTTCCTTTTTGGCCAAGCTAAAAAAAAAAAAGAAAAAAAAAACCCCACGAAACAAGCCTTGATATAGAACAGTTAAACTTCGATTTTATTTAAAATTGTGTTTTAGGACTTAGACTCCCCATATTGTCAAAACTTTTATAAGCTAAGACTTGGGTAAAAAGAGTTCATGGGTTGTTTTGACATTCATAATAGGTTTTGTTTTTTTTTTTCTTATTTGGAGATAGTGAGTTTTGACCTTGTGCTTACTGAGAGGTTTAAATGAATAAAGTGTCCCTCTTTGGAGAAGATGGTCACGTTCAGTGGTGGCAACCTGCACCCGTATTTCCAGGGAGGGTCCTGGGATGTAAAGACATTGTGTTGCCTCATTATTTGCTATATGTCAGTTGTAAAGATTCTAATTGCTGTAAAACTTGTAATAGAAAAAGCAAAGGCTGCTTGCAGGATGTATGAAACATACTTGTAGTCATCCCCCTTAGCAATTCCTCCCCTTGCAGAGTGCTGGTTAAGGTCATTTTAGTTGGTCTGGATGAAAAAAACCTGCAAGGTGTTTTCTTGCATAGGCCCATGGATTTCTTGCTAGTTAAAGAGACAGGTTCTGCTTTAGTCTGGGTTTCTGGCCTGCCTCTGCACCCCATAAAAAGCAGGGGGTTGTTGTTATTATAAGGCTTTCATTGTGATAAGAATCTTAATTCGACGTCTGTGTTAAATTAATGTCCTTTATAAAAATTTGCATTTTTCATTTAATACTGTCTTGGGAAGATGTGCTTAGAAGCTCATCTGATTATGTCCTTGGAAACCTGCAAATGGTGTTCAGCCTTGCTGCAGTGTGTCATTTTGGCACAGTTGGAGGAGAGGTTTAAGCATAAAGCTGTTCTTTAAAGATACAACTGATGTCGGTTTTGCTTTCCATATAGTTAGTAAGTGAACTAAATCCAGAAGTCTTTGTTTGTGGAATCATCTTTCTTCTCCCTCCTTAGTTGTGTGTAGATTGAAAGCCTCTACCTAACCTATCAAAGCTAATGCCTAATAAATATGAGACCACTTGAGTACATTTGTTTTTTGCTGTAGCTTAGCTCTCTGGGAGTTTCGTGGTGTTGGAAATGAGCACAGAACCTGGACGTGCATACCAGGCAGTTGTTGCCTCATATTATCAGGTGTTGCAGTATAGAAGAGGAATAGGTGTAACTGCTGCAGAAATTAATTGTTTAAATCTCTCCGTCAAACCATATAGGGAGTGATACTTACATGTACAAAACCAAAGTTGTCAAAAGCCTATTTACTGAGGTAAACATTTGCATCTGCAGGAATAAAAGACACAGATCATTGAGCTGTCATTTGAGGGAAGACTAAACTTCTTATAGCCCACTGTATCTGAGAATTTAAATGTAGATGCTATTAAATGTCCTTTAACCTACAGTTACTACTGTGAGAAGAACATGATAACCTGTGTCCTTATTGCATTATTCATGCAGTTCTGCAACTTAGCATGACATTTACAAGCAACATATTGCTTTTAAAATTAAGACATTTTGATCAAGTATGCCCTGAACTCATCAGCTTCATGCAAAAATAACTAATCTATGACTCTGGAATTTTCGTGCACTGTATGGTACAGCTCAGGATGGACTTTCCTCAGTTTAATGGGCAGCTGGTATAGCTTAGTCATTCTGTGTGTACGTGGTAGAGTTCTTTCTTTAATGTAGTGCAAGAGACGAGCTGGCCTTTCAGCTGCTCAGGAAAGCTTTATGTACCAATAAAGAAGAGATGGACGGACATCTGTGTTAAGGGTCACGTTGTTATTTACAGTTTCTCTCCACATACAATTTAAACAAAAGAATCCAGATGATTAATGTTCAGTCTGTCTGGAGCCATCCCTTTTCCCATTAAGATGTGTAGGAAGACAGAACCAGTCT
This sequence comes from Brachypodius melanocephalos, assembly GCA_013398615.1. Lineage (NCBI taxonomy): Eukaryota > Metazoa > Chordata > Aves > Passeriformes > Pycnonotidae > Brachypodius > Brachypodius melanocephalos. The sequence continues at coordinate 88,486 of VZSR01003806.1, read as the reverse complement.
TCTGTTCTCCTTAGCATAGCAAGCTCTTTACAGCTTCACTGTGGACTATTTTTTTTCTTTCCTAAATTCTGACAAGTAAATTGGAGTTAAAACCAACAGGCAAAGTAAGCCTGCCTCTTGGCCTCTTACATGCACAGTATAACTTGATTAGTGCTCTGGTGTGTCTCCTTTTGTGTAGACAACAGACTGCGTGAGTATCCTTGCTCACCCTGTCTTACAGCTTCCACCCACCTGTCTACTGTAAACAGCCCCTTTTCCTGCCCTCAGGTCTGGAGCTGGTCCACACTTCTTCCCAGATGCAGCACAGCGCTGTCAGACAGGCACAAAACTGATAGCAGACTGAAACACTGTTGCACCTGTGTTTTCTTAGTGGGAATCTTGAACCAATGGATTTTCTTACTTATTTCTGGAAGTCACTTTGCTTTTCAGACTCATGGAATTATATGCTTAAATGATGCACTGTTGGGACTTTTGTTGATAAAATTCACTCAAGATGATGTGATTTGGTTTAAATTTCATAAAATTTGACTGATTGCTAACAAATTGCAATCTTATGTCTTGTTGTGAGAGCAGAGACTGTAACAGTGTTTAAACACTTTTGTACTAATATTGTTCTAACGTAAGCCACAGATGGATGTAAGCCCAACGAGTGGGTATCCAGCTGTTACTTGATATGCTTAATCTACCTGATTTATAAAGAAAGTTAACTCTTCTGAACAGCAAACTATTCAATTTGATAATTGAAAATGTCACTTCTATTTTTTTATCATGCATTGAGAATAGGAAATCTGCATTCTGAGATGTGGGATTTAACCATGTACAATGTTAACCATGTTCAGCCAATATTTAGCTGATTACTATGTGTTTTGCTTTTGTCATTCACATGACAATGATTCTTGAACTTCACCTGCCTCTGCAGTCTGCCAGTTTCCTCCAAACATACTGTGACAAGTACAGTCTTTCCCCTAGCTCTCTTTACTGACACCAGTTTTGCTATTTTTAATGTTTATTTTCTTTTTTTTTTCCGTGTCAGGTGAATGAAGAAATACCAATCAAACAATAAAAACATAGAGGGTACAGATACATTAATACAACTACTATGAGGTTTAACGTAATAATTTTGTGATATAGTTAGTAATTTGCAAGTCCCTGACAATTGTAAATCACAGATGTTCTTGTCTGCTGTTCCCATATCACCTTTTGTATTTTGTTCCAATTGTACTAGATGGGATTTCTCATACCATCATATCCTTCTCAGTTACTGATCTGAGTGGTAACATTTCTCATCCAGTTCACTAGAAGCATACTTTCTAGGCAATGGTCTAAATGGATGCAGATATTAATCTGTCTAGCTGTTAGGATGCAATAGTAGTAGCAGTAATAATGTTAAAATCTGGCGAGTGCATTGTTTAAGACAATTTTGAATTTTGTAAATTAAAATATTTGTTTTCCCTTCATCACAAAAGAGCGCAGTAAATGCGAGATACCTTTAGTCAGTAGTTACCACTTCTTGATGCCCTATGTTCTTCTACAGAGTAGCATCTGCTCACTCCAGGGTGTTCTCCAAAGCCCTTGGCCACCTTTTCTTGCTGTATGGTTGTGGTTCTGTATTCTAGGGACTCATGTGTCACTTTGTTGCTCCCCTGCTCCACCTCTATGACCTCAATTTGTAGCACTCTGGTCTATGTCGGGGACTTTTAGCTGCTGTATCCCCTCTCTGGAAGCACAGCCCCTCATTGGTGCCATTGCTGTTTCTTTCTGCCTGTGAAACTTTGACAGTGCTGGGAAAATGAAGCATTGCTGTTTGCCATCTTCCATTCATTTCATTCGTGGATTGTGGCAAGTGCACCGGCAAGGGCCCTAGGGACTCTTCAGGTAGCCCCTGATTAGCAAAATGTGAAAGATTTGCATCTTTTTTGATTTTCTGGCTCCAGCAAGAATCAGTAGGGTTCTACTAAATGAATCCTGATCCACTCCTTGAAGCTTTCAAATTGATGAGAGATACCAAGTTTATTGACACCCACCCAATCCACAGAATGAATTGAAAGTACCACATACCTGAGCATAGGGACCCATTGCTTGAGTTAAAACTGATGGGTCAGTGAATCAGAGACTGTGGTAATCCCAAACTCTCTTTGCTGTTTTGAACACAAGCACTGTAATTTGAAGCAATAAAGTGTGTAACTTTTATGTAGCTAATTGCCCTAATTGAAAAATCTGTATAGAAAATGGTCTAAACTGCAGCTAGTGTTTCTAGGCAATTAAAATGTTTCTACAGGTTCTTATTCCAAATTCAGGGGACCTTATTTAGTTATTAAAATCTTAGAGATTTGTAGTTCTTACAGTCTTTGGAAATAGTGCTTAAGGATTTAACTTCTGCTGCCGGTGGTGGGAGAAAAGCCAGCCATACAGGTGGTGCTGGTAGACTGAACTGTACTGGTGGGATATCTTTGTTTTGTGCAGGACTATATGTGAGTATAAGTGGATCATCTATTTACAGTCATGAATTCTACCGTTAAAACAGTTCTAATGAGCTATATAGTAGATTATTAAATGCCGAATTTAAAGCCAAGGCCACTTTGTCTGATGCTTTCAACTCAGAGATACTCAGATTCTGGTCAACAAACCTGTTCAGCTGCTTGTGTTTTAGAGGTTTACTAAAATAAGTAAAATATAATTTCGGTCCCAGGTTTGTATTACACACGTAGGACTGCAGTAAGTAGATCCTGTTCCCTGTTGTGTAATCAGCTTTTGGGGGTGATTATCTGTTTTGAAGACCAGTAACAACGTTGTCGGCTTGTAAATACTGAGCTATGTACCCAGAATGGTGTTCCTGTCCTGTGTGCTTCACTTCCTTTGTTCTGTGACCTGTTACAGTCACTGTATTACCCTTTGGAGCTCAGCAATGCAGTCTTTAATGGGGATGGAGGAGTGGAACTGGAGCACCTCATCTCGAAGTGCTATTTTAAGCATCCAAATTACAAGATTTGAACATAAGCACATTTATGAAAAGAAAAAAAAATGCATCTGGATTTGAATATTGTGTCCTTTCCAGCTACCTCAGAAAAGTTTTACTTAGTCACCTAGATATCTCAACATTATACTTCATTGATGAAATGTATAAATGACTGGGGGAAGTGTGGACTGCATCTCTGGTTGGCACATTTCCTAGATTTCTTTCCACCTCTGCATTTTAGTGCATCTTTCAACCTTCCTCACTGCGGGGTGATTCTGGAGAGGTCATTTGCTGGGGCCTGTCTTTTGGCATCCAGCCCTTTCTGTAGCTGTTCTGCAATAATTAAGGGCAAATACCAGTACACTATGATCTTTCGTGGGCCAGAAGCACAAAGTTGCATTTCTGTGTGTCTCTTTTTGAGTTCTAATTTAACTTTGCATCTTTATGTGATATGCACTCCCAATTATCAAAATCTCTGTTTAATCACTGATAATATTCCTTGGACTGTTTTGTAAATCCATTATCGTATTTTCTTTCAAATGTTTCTGGAGACTGTTTTCTGCAAAGTTAATAAATTATTTACAGTAGGCATTTTACTATGAATGTGTCATGTTCAACTCCATAGCAGTTACCATTTGTGGCTTCTGCAGATGAGCCCCCAATATGAAATTTTCACTGTTTAAGTGATGTTTTGTAGCTTTGATCAGCTTTGTTTGTAGGAGATTGTGCAAGACACACACACAAAAAGTCTGAAACCCCAGTGTTCTGTTTCAAAAGAAATTGGAAAATTGTCAAATTTGACTGCTTCTATTTGGGTACACAATTGTACAGTCAGATATGCAGATACTTAGGCAACCTTTACCTGTGTAGTGATTTGAGAACCCATAGATAGTTTGATGGTGAACAGGCAAGCAAATTAATTTACTTCAGAAATCTAACCTTGCAGACACACATGCTTAAAGGAATGTGATTTTAAAGTTCAAATTACGCTAAACTATGAGTTTGAATTCTTAATATATTTAATATCCAATTCAGTGAGAGACTTAAAGGCATATAAGATTTACCATTATTTCAATTAATAGTATTTCTAATAATGAATGAATTGCTGTATATTTCAGTATAAGAAAAGACTAGAGGCAAGATCACTAGTAAAAAAGATTGGTCCATTGTGATGTATTTGTCTCTTTTCAAAATCCCTTAAAACTGATACTCTTGTTGATATCAGCTGCTCCTGACTTGCTGACTTTTGTTGACACATGCTATCTCCCTTCCTAAATCACATGGTGTGTTTTCATTATTTTGAACGCAGAACAGTAAGTTTCTTAGAGCTAAGAAATTTTAGCTCAAGTATTCTGATTTTCTTTTGATTCTTACAATAGTCAATGGTGTGAGCTAAATACAATATGGGCCTATCCAATGTTGATAATTTCTGTAAAAGCAGTCAGTTTACATTCATTATAAGAACTTGTCTGTTTTGTTTCTTTTTTAATTCCACAGATGTATTTAGTGATTTTTCCAGAGGGGACTCGTTACAATCCAGAAATACCAAAAGTCATTGCGGATAGTCAATCATTTGCTGAAAAGGAAGGTAGGCATAAAAAATTTTTTAAGAATTTTTTTTGTTACGGTGCTAACATATATTATATAAAATTGTTACATAATATGAAGATCATCTCACCTTTTAAACCTGAATGATTGGTATTTAAAGGTTTAGAATAGTATAAACTACTGTTTCTCTTACAGATTAAGATTATAGTAGTTCATAGACAGACATTTCATGCATTTCACAGTGTACAATAGTAAGAGTATTCCAGAAGGCTCTCTGTAGTTTCTACCTATACCTGTGTATTACTTATTTTCTTACTCCTTGAGGTGGTAAGAATTGCCTACACTGAATCAGGGAACCAGTCCATCTGAGTTGATAGTGCAGCTCCAATTACAGTTGTTAGTCAATATAAAGAGTATTTTGCTTAGAGCTTGGTGTGCCTTAAAGTCTTCCATTATTTCACTTTTGATTAGTGTTAGTACTCCTAGGGCATTTTGGTTTTGTTCCTCTCTCACCTTCCAGTCTCACTGTTCCTTGGTTGACCTTCATTCTGGGGTTGCTTTGATTGTTGGCACTGTGGGATTGTTTCTATAACCACAGATGGAATTACTTCATGTTTGGAAAGGCCTGCAAAAATCCAAGAGTCCTAAGATTTTTCGTATTTTCTCACATCGTATGCACGTAAACTTTAAATCCAACAGTTCAGTGAACATATTTCCTGATTTTGTTTTTTCCTGTTGACCAAAAGTGAAATAATTCACTCTAAATGTAAACAAAGAATAACAAATAGGTCTGGTAAATTCATCTCTGTGACACACTGAAATGAATTCACAAGTCTGTGGATCAGCTTGTTGATATAATCAAGCTATTAAGTATTGTTAACTCTTGTCCAAAAGGATATATGCTTTTCTTCTCCTTGGGAAGAATGGAATTTGTTTGCGTGTATGAACAGGAGACCCGAAGTCATAATGTATTTGTTCATCGCTTCAGTTTCCTGTTGGAAATGAAAGTCAAATGCTTCATTTAGGTTGGTGGTTCTTTGAGAGTTCAGAGGGAGGGAGCTGTTTAAAGGGACTTTTTTTCTCACCTTCTTTTTCAGGGAAAAGGCTCTCATTGTTTTACTATTATTTTATTTCACCTTTTAATTATGTCTCTGCAGTCTATAAAACAGCAAAACGCTGTTTTTGTGCTTTCAGAGCACCTATTTGTTTCTTCTACTGTTTTTCTCTCCAGTACTGCTCTAGGTTTTTTTGCAACAATTACTCCTTTTAAAAACTCTCACAGCAAATAATTATTCAACAAGAAGCATCTCCAATTCTGTTGCCGAATCCTCTTGATCTCCTTCTCCCCACTGCTAAATTCTGTTGTTGTTGGCCTCTACCTCACTTTTTATGTGGGGAGAATGGGAAGCAATCTATGCTCCTCTGGGGTCCTGCTCCCCTGCGTGTCCATACAGAAAAGGATACTCATGGGAACTGGAGCATCCCTCATGCAAGTGTGTTGAGAAGCAGGGGCTGACACTGAGAGCGGAACCAGATTGTTCTGAAGGCTGAGCCCTGAGCACGTACCAGTCCAGGGCACATCCGAGTACGCTGGGAGCTCTGGGGATGGGGAGCTCCACGTGGCTGCTGGCAGGATGTGATTACAGCTCCCCAGGGTCCCACCCTGCTGCTGTGCAGTGCTGCTGGCCCTGGCTTGTGGTTTGCCCTCAGCAGCCCCGGTGTCCCCGCGGTGCCAGCGGGGTGCTGGGGCTGCAGCGTGGGAGCCATGGCCACAGGCTGAGTGATGGCCGTGCTCCCTGGGAGCGCTGCTACGGGGCACTGCTGAGCTCCATCACAAACACACCTTGCCGTGCCTGTCCAGAAGATCCAGGAGACTTCTTACTTCCTACAGTTTTAGGAAGGGTAAAGCTGCACTTCATTCTTTGTGGGGATATAATGAAGTCTAAGAATTTAGTCTTGTCATCATAGTACATTTGTTACAGAGCAGGGTGCTTCAGCCTGGGGCTCACCAACATCTAGGGGAATTAGTTTGTTTTTTACCTTGAAATTATTTTTTTCCCTACATTTTTTTCAATTTCATGTTGAGAAAATACTGTAAGTGTAATACTGGGAAAAGTGGTTTAATTAAGAAAAATTAAACTGGAAACCCACGTAGGAACCAGCTATTACCCCCAAAGATAACAAAGCTATTCCTAGAGCACAAGCATAACTCAGTGTTCATGATCCTGTCTGAAATACTGGTTTTGACATTACTTGTGTGTATGTGTTTTAGTAGTTTTGCAGAGAGGAAGTATAAAAAAGTTTTTGGGGATTTTACTTTTACTCTTTGTGAGCTGCATCCTCTTCTAGAGAAGATTCATTGGTTTAGGCAGAATTCTTGGGCTGAACTCAATTACCTGCTCTTAATGGGACCACTTGATGAGCTGCATCTCATATCTTTACGTTCTTTCTAAGTTTTGCATAGTAACTGGCTCTTTACAATTGGTCCTAGGACCAGTTCAACAGAAAGAAATTTAAAATGAATTTTTAAAAAGCTGATACTGATTTACAAAGAAGTACTGTGACATTGTTGATTTCAGCTATTATGTCTTCACTCATTGATATGAGTATTTAAATGAATCTTAACTGTCTATGAATAAGATGGAAGAATATCAAGCAGCAAAAAAAATTAAGCTTGAGGTAGCCCTTGAAAAAGAGGAAACATTAAAAATACCAATAATAATTCACATTACAGTTAGTTTTGCCATAAGGCTTGGGTTCTACACAAAATTTTGAATTCTGTCAAGAACAGATTGTTTTCTTCTTTATGAAACAAACCAATCAAACACATAGGGTGAGTTTGTTGAAAGTTCTATCCACTGAATTGTATTCAGTGAGATTAGCAACAGAAATTTGATTACTCCAGGAATACTGATTTTGAGGTGATGAACTGAGAATGTTGTTATCTAAGGACAATGCTAGTACCTCCGAAAACTGAAGGATTGCTCTCACCTTTTACAAGTGGGAGAAGATTCCCCTCAGATCAACTTCTTACCTGGGATAGAAGGTAAACTCAAAATATGTTTGATTGATTGTATTGGGAAAGAAACTTGTTGACATTAAAAAATGAAGGCAAAAATGACATCTCTAAAAGTAAGCTGTTTGATTAATTGTAGTAGGATTAATGCAGGAGTTTTCATAGAACAAGTTAAGTTTTGTGGAGTTAAGAAAATGAATCCAGTCATTATATTTTTTAGCCAAAATAACAATATTTGCTGGAATTTTACAGCTACAACAAGCTACATAAGCCATGTGTTGCCAGAATTTCAGACGGAGATGTGTGTTAGGTTTTCTGATTTCTGGTGGAGGCTTCCAAGCCGAGGGGCATGTGTGCCATGTAGCTGGATTTGAGCCTGATACAGCTCACTGGCCTCTCCTGGCACAAAGTAGGTGCCTGGGTGAGATGACTCCAGCAATTGCTACTAGGATGGGCTCTCCCTCCATATTTCAGTGTGGTTAGTGACTCCTGTGTTTCTAATGGTACATCTTGCAACATTTCCATAATCAAATATTTCTTCCTCTGCTATCTCAGAGAACTAAAAATATTATGGCATGGGTTTTGCCCCTTGTCTTCTGAGTTTTGCTTTGCAGTTTCCAGTATTTAAGCATATGGTCAATAGTCAAGTTTGCTTTTGTTTTCCATTGTGTGGGATTAGTCTGCCAACATGGTTCCTTATCTTCAAAGTCTGATGTAGTCATTCAGTCAGCTTACATATTGGTGATACCTTTCAGGCTTTGTTCCATGGGTCTAGGCATCTTAAAAGTGCAAGACTTCTTCCCCACTAGTCAGTGAGCTTGAGATGCTGAGTCCAGTCGTAGTATATAGGTGGCACTCATATTTTCATAGGGATTTAATTAAGCTTGTCATAATAATAGAAGTGGTATTTTTATTTGATCTATTTAATTCAGGCTGTAAATCTTTTAAGCCTTGGTCTTTTTAATTATATTGGACTGTAGAGGAAAATGTCTGTAAACCCCGCAAAATACATGATTGGAGTTTTTTGTGCCAGCTTCTGGTATAAAATTACTTTCATTGCTATGTAACCAAAATATCTATGTGTAGATTTCTTATCATTTTGTAGTAGTCAGTCACAGAATCATAGAATATGCTGTGTTAGAATGGACCCATCAGGATGATTGGGTCTGAATCGTGGCCCTGTGCAGGATACCCCAAACATCACAAATTCTTTGGTTTGGTAGAATATGAATTTTATCAAAATGTTAACAAATGGCATTTTAAGAATTTGAAAATAAATAGAAATAATCCAAAGCCCTCCTACTCCTAATATTACTGACTCTAAAAAGTCAAAGTTGAAGGGATGAGAAACTTCTTAAATTTAACTTGGCTTGTTTTTGCTGAACAAAGACAAAACAGTCTTCCCTGGTGAAAGGAGTTTTTGGAATTTGGTATTAATGTTTGATTTCTAACAAAGGTCATTTCATCAAGCAAACATTTAAGGTATGCATTTATTATCTTCTTTGGTTTTATGGAGAAAAGTTGCTAATGTAAATATTTTTAGTGCTAAGTTTATCTTGACAAATATGCTTTCTGCTAAGATGTTTGTGTATGCAGGATATGCTTATCTCAAAATTGTTTTACAGGTCATGTTAAAAAAAGGTGTTTCAATGGAGCTAATTGAAAATGTTTCCCTTCTAGGTCTTGGCATCAATTTTTGATTGTATTCTAGAGCAATTCTAAGTATTCAATATCCATAAAAGTTATTTTGAATTGTCTCTAAAGAAAATAGCTTTTGATGGTATTTATTCTACACTTTTATGAAAGCAGGCTTGGTCTAACAGTGCTCAGTGAGATGTGGACGAAGAATATATTTTTAAAAAGAGTGGGTTATGGACCTTGAGTAGCATTTAAGACCAATCATTAGAATGAAGTAAGGGTCTGTGTTATTAAAAGTTACCTTAGGAAATTGAGGAAAACAAAAAGCTACATTGTATTTCTGTAGATACCCCGATGGAAAAAAGTGTACTGATGCGTGGTGTCCCCCATGTCTTGCTGTGAGCTGGTCATACTCTTCCTGAGGAGATTAATTGCATTTCCTGTATACTTTTGTTCATGGTAACAGAAAAACACTTTTTACTAGTGCATGCAGTTTTTTAATACAGCTGAGTCCTGTAAGTCAATGGAATCCTAGCATACAAATGGATGAACTCTCCCACCATTTGGTATTTTTTAAGTCTAGCTATGGACTCTCGTTTCAATATGTAAAGCTTTGAATCACTGGAGGCATTCCAGAAAGCTGGTGGGAACTCAGGATTTGGGTGAGTACTTGGGACACTGCGTGTAACTGCAGAGCTTACTGTCGAATATCTTCCCACACGTTCACATGAAAAAGGAAAGGTCTAATTGATCTTGAAATCAATTCATTGGTTTTCACCCTGGTTTCAGTTTTTGTGTACTTGGAAGTTGAGTTTCAAGTACAGGGTTTCATGCAGAGGGGAGAGAGATGTGGAGACCTCAAGCTAATTCTGACATCTGCGTTCAATGAGCAATTAACTTTTGTTGATGAAATGTGGTAATGCTAATGTAATACACATGGAGTATTCTTAAATTAGAGCAGAGAATTTTTACTGTTTTCTTTTTAAAATGTGGTGTGTACGCATCAGGGGTAGAAATGCAATTAACAAAGTACAGCTCTGAAAATGTGGATGGCCTGCCTGTACTGAACAGCTCTTTGAGTTTTTGGCCTGGATGAAGGGAAGAGGATGGCAATCTTCTACACAGAGTTGTACTTAGCTGATATTATATGTTACTTCACCCTGATGAAGTTAGATAAATGAGGTTTTGTTTAGTGTCTTTTTGTTATTTCGTGTTTAGATGAAAAATTCAGTTCTGTAGATGTTAATGATTTGGGTCTTTGTATTTGCCAAAGGAATTATTTTATTTCATTCGATTTTCTTGCAGACTTTCTGAAGTAATTCTGCATCTTACAATAATGTAGTAAATGGATGATATTTAAGTATCATTGCTCATCATATTCAGATTTTTTTTTTCGGTCTATCATTCAAAAGTTAGAAGAGCAAAGCTATGGCTTTTTAAGGTAGAACATTACAATATTAGTAGTATCTAGTTCATTTTCTTTGGCATTTAAAATAAAATCTCATGACCTTAAATACTTTGACAGAGGGTCTTAACTGTATTGCACAACATTAAAAACAGTTTAAGCACAGTGTGTTTTGTGAATTGGATGCAGGCAGCTTGCCAAGGTAACTATACTGTAACTACTTGGATTTAAATTCTGTTATGTTGATTTTAGCAAAGATCATAAGTAATTGCAAGAATATGTGGTAATGTTTTTATAAAACAGATTCTTTAAAAGGATGTGCTGAACTGGTGTTGCTGCATGTTTATAGTGCACTGTAGTGTTTCTGAATAATGGATTATGGACTTCATTGATTTAGATACATACTCATATTGTACTTAAACTCTTAAGAGTTCACTGACAGCACTTGAAATAGAAATGGCTTATTCTACATTTGTACTTCACAAATCATCACTGGCCATCGTCATCACCAGAACTGGTCACGGATTTAAAAAATCAGCAGTTAATAGTCATAGATACCTAACTTAATAATTTGTCTAGATGATTCAATTCTCACTCAATTTTCCCTTTTTCTTCCTCACAGTAATAGTTTGGTGAAGGGGAAGATGAGTTGGGCAGGAAAGGAATGACAGTGTTTTTAGAATATGTTCAGGAATTTGGCTCAGCAAGAGTTGTGTTGAGTGTCATGTCCACGCTAATATCATTGCTGACACAGCACGAGAATATTCAGTGCTTCATTTACAGAGTAAACATTTTGAAACATAACATAATTAGCTGTTTGATGTAACAGTTCACAAGCTAAGAAAACACTACCACTATGTTATGCTTCAAAATATTTATATGATCCATATAACATTTTGCATAGACAGTTATCACTATTGCCAGTAAGGCATGGAACAATGGCTTCAGAAGGAGCGCTGATAAACAGCCTTTTATCTTTGCATTCAGACAAGGAGATTTTTAGCAAATATTAAGAAATCAAGATAGTGATTTATATTGAAATTTTTAACTCTGAAAGTGTTGAGTGTTCAGTTAGAGTGGTGTAGAAACTAGCATTATCTTACAGTGTTTACTGGATATTTTCATAATTTTAGATTAAAGTATGTTTTACCCAGGAAGGGAGTTCAGTGCAAAATCAGGACATAACATATAGTCTTTTGAATTGATTTTACAAGCAGAAAGGTATCAAAAGCAATACCACAATACTTTGATTTCGAAAAATTTCCTGTTCACCCACCAGAACCAGTGGATTCACCAGTGGATGGTTCTTTAAAAATGGATTGAAGAGTGAGCCAATGAAAAAATAGGCTAGAAATGAAAAACCACGATTTTATTCTGATACTCCTCTGTGAGAAAGATACACATAGAAAAATAGTGAAAAACTTTACATACCATGCTTTTTTTTTCTAGAGGCCATTTCAAGTAAATGTGGAAGAGCTATGTTCAGGTCAAGAAAATGTTTTGGGCTTATTTGTTTGCTTATTTTAATTTTGAAAGTCATTGTATATTAAGATTCTGGAAAGAGAACCAGGTTTATACTTCTGAACCCACTGTGTTTTTATGTTCTTAAGTATGAGGTGGAAATGGTCAACTGAAGTAAACATGAATATGAAATACTGTTGTTAAGACGTGTGGAGTGATATCAAACGTGATATTCTTGTGTCCATGACATACTAATCTCTGTGGCTTGGCCTGGAAAAGTTAAAGATGAAAGTTGATTTCTGTCACCATGAGTCTGTCAGGAGCCAAGTCAATTGTAACAGGTTGTTTCCAGGGAAGCACAGATTTCCCCCTGCGTTTTGGTTCTCGGTGCTGTATTTTCCCCCATTGCTGCTAAGTTTTCTGCTGGGGTAGTGAGTAGGTTAGGATTCAGTATGCTCATTAAATTGGTTTGTCCTTGGGAAGTAAAATACTGGATGAGCATTAGGTGAGCTTACAATTCTCTGTGATTATCTGTCAAATCTGTTTCTGAAACAGAATTTCAGGAGGTGATGCTATGCGTGTTTAGTATTTCTCAGATAATTTGCTCTTTTTTTTTAACCTCAGTTGGACACAAAAAGCGTAAAAGAAGTGCTGTTTCATCACTCATGAGCCACGTTAAAACATCACTGCTTCTAGTGAGGAGTTGCAAAAAAGGCCTTCTTACTGAGCAGTCTTCCTATTGTTAATGTCCTTTAGGATTTCTATTTCATCTTCTACATGTGTTCAGTAGAGCATAAGCAGTGAGTACACATGCACATTCCCAACTGAGAATTGAGATTGAAAATAAACCTCTTGTGATTCTGAATGGAGATGCTGACATTTCTTGGCGTGATGTTCCTTTTGTGAATGTAGTCCAGTATATCTTCAAACATTGTAATTATTTTTTTTTTCTCCTCTAGGACTTGCTATATTAAAGCATGTGCTGACTCCACGGGTGAAGGCAACTCATGTAGCCATTGACACAATGAAAGACTATCTGGATGCAGTGTATGATGTGACTGTGGCTTATGAAGGTACTGTGGACCACAAAGGGCAAAGAAAGCTGGCACCATCTATGACAGGTGAGTTGAGGCCTATGAGACATGCTGTAGCCATATGCTTGTTTGTACACAGAACCAACTTCAGGTGCTTTGAAATGCTCTGAAGATAATCTTCACAGCACTTCAGCCATCCTACAGCCCCCTGGTAGGGCATTATTCTAATCACTGGGCTTTGCAGGAGTTACTTGTGACAGTCCTGCCCTCTCCTTCCCTATTCCAATTCTAAATACAAGTGTTCTTTGCAGTCAAAGGGAAGTTGGAGCCATAGGCAGCAGATTCCATTTACCTTCATGTTTCTTCTAGCACTGGGACTTGTCATCATCTTAAAGTCTCTCTCTGTTCCTCTGCTATGCTACATATGTGTACATGTACATCTAATTGCTGAAGTGCATGTATTTTAAAGGCAAAATGCATAGCAGTAGTATTTTACTAACAATTTTCCAAATTGCTGTACACAGCCAGTAATCTCACAAACCCTCAACAGCATTTTATGCAAGTGGGTTTCACTTGCTTTAGTATTTTAAACCACCTACAGGACCTTAAGAAAATCAAGTAGATTGGTTTTACATTCCTTGAGTAATCTAACCAGAAAACATGTTCTGGAGTTTCTGCTGGGCAAAACTCAAGGACAGAGAACTTCGGGGTTTGCTGTTTATTATGCTTGGTGGTGGACTGATAATTTATTCTTAAGTAAATAATTTGCCTGCACTGTTACTAGAGTGCCAGATAGCCCAGATATCATCTTTCTTTCCGTTTGTAGTTGCTGTGTTACTCAGCTGTATCTGTGCCTGTCTGTTGCTGGTTGGCTCGAAATGGCACTTTTGAGTCTTTTGCACTACCAATACCAAGTGGGAAAAAACAGATACAGTAGTTCCACAGAGCTCTCCAGACTTTTGGGCAAGGGATCAGTATCAACTGAGGGACCTGCAGGAAACTTATCTAACTCTCTCTGCTCTTTAGCTCACCCAGAGTCACTGGAACTTGTTCCTTCTGCTGCTAAAAATAGTTTATAGTGCAGCTGTTTCCATGTCACTTCATTAGCAGGTGTAACTCCTGGAGTCACATGCACTGCTTCCTAGGTGCTAGTTGATTAGAAGTTCTGGAATTGTCTATTTTTACATTTTCACCCTGTTGAAAATTCTTTTGGATAGGTGAGAAACAAAACTGTCAACACTGTATATATTAATTCAACATTTGTATTGTACTGTAACATCTTAGGATGGCTTTATTTTATGTACATTTTGTTCCTAATGGGCATTTTTTATGTCAAAAGTTCTTTTTATAGTTTAAAGTTATTTTATTTTTTTAATGCCTTCTGGCCCTTTTACAATACCTTTGGAGACTGAGCAGCCTCCTTCTTGTCCCATCACCCAACCCTTTCTAAGAACCCCTTCAAAACAAACAGGATTGTTTCTCCTTCCCTGCAGCATATCTTGTTTCATGACTTAATTACTAGGCAGTTTCAGCCATTCTCATGCTGAACTTCTCACTGCCTAATGGTTAATTAAACTATTAAAATGTCATTACCTAATGATAAGATGGCAAATACTCAAATTCCTTACGAGACCACTTCACCTATTGAACCTTATGGTTTGCATGAAGCATGATATAATTATAGAAGGGGAACCAACACGCTGAATTTCCCTGCTGGCTGTTTTTTGTGTTGGTGTCAAGCAGGAATCAGATGTTTTGGGGTGGCCACTCCACATCCAGCCTTTTGGAGCCTCCATGGCAGCCATCCAGGCATATCTTTCAGCCAGGCATACTGTTAGGGCTGGGGTAATTACTAGCTCAGCCTTGGGGTAAAAATAAGGCAGTAATCCAGAATGAAGTGCAGCCAACCAGCTGCTACCCCTTACAGAGCAGATAAATGATATATCCATGATAGATCAACATTACATTCCACATTATTGTGGCAGTCACATGTATTCCATATAATATAAATTATGTAGATTAAGAACACTTTCTGAGTTACAGTGTGGAACATAGCTGTCATTCTTTAAGCTCTCCAGACACAAAGTGACAGATAAAGAATATGTGTTCTAAGAGATCGAAATCATTTCACTGTTTGTTATGCAAAAGTCTAGCAACTGAGCAACTAATCTGTCCGGAATATAACAAGAATTGAATTAGACATACTTATGCATTTGCCATTTTTAAGCATTATTTCTCTTTCACAGTGCTAAAACAAGTTATGCACACATGAAAAGGACATCTTATTTCATATGAACATTTCATATTTGTGTCATTGCTGGTTGAGAACTTTGTTTTTCATTCTCATCGGAATAAAATGGCAGTGCAATCCTGGTAATTTTTAAAAGATAAGGTTGACATGTCTTTTTCAATCTAGCAACACTGATTGAAATTTATTGCATGGAAAACAAACTTCTGATAAACACAACTTTACTTGAGGACTTTATTTCCCATACTATGGGAAACATTTCCCATGTGAATGAAATGTGAATTCCACACAGATACAGTGTTTCTTTAAATGCATTTTGCTTTCAGTTCTATAAATCTCAATTCCTCAGAAGAGCTTGTGCCATTTCAGGAAAAACCCATGCTTACCTGGGACATCATCAGCTCCTGACTATTGTCTTCAGTAGTAAACAAAGCCTGTTAAAAAGAACATTTCAGTCACTGTGAGGATTACTAGGACATTTTGTCTGAGAAACTGTGTTAACAAAATGTGAATGGAATAAAAATTCTGAAGAAAAAGTGAATTGCTTTTCAAATTTTGTAGTATGCAACTTTTAGTCTAAACAGTCTTTCTTATCAAAATTCAATTAAAAAAAAAAATTAGGTCCAGCAATCTTAAATATGCTGTTGACTTACTCAATAGGATTAAAACACAGAATAGTATACTAGCAGTTGGAAATTAGACATTTCACTATAAGAACAGTGAATGCCAGACATCCCTGATATAACATGGTGCCATTTTAGAGCAGGCAAATTACTGTAGTATATACTTTCAAATGTGTTGAGCTTTTTGTCACTGCTTATGCATGTTAATTTTTTTTGGCACTTTCCAGTGTCAGCTTTGTTTTAGAAGACATCAGATTTGATTAGTCTTCAACAGTGACTAAGATTAAATTAGATTTACACAGGGATGTTGCTTTCTGCTGTTGTTTCATATCCAGCTGTAACCAATGGATAGAATTTTTTTCCTACATTTATTCATTCCCTTTATACAAGTTTGGATCTTGGTACATTTCCAGTGGAAGTTTATCTGGCACATGGCAGTCTTTCTAAAGAATAGCAATTTCCCACAGGTTTCTCCCCTCTCTCTACTTCTGAAGATGGCTTGTGCAGATCATTAATGATAGAACATCGTGGTTCTGCTTGGGAAGGACCACGCTGCTCGGCAGTATTTATTTGCGGTCATTAGAATAAGATGCAAATAATCATATGGGCACTACAGCACAGCTGAAGGACATCTCAGGTACTGAAGTCTGGAAGAACTATTTAGAAAGGAAAAGGAGGAGGAGAAACTTGTGCTGAATTTGTTGATACTGTTTTACTACACTGTCATCAAGTGAAAAGCAGAAATAAGTTTGGGAAGAAAGGATGAGAACGTAGCTTTTCCCCTTCTGAATAAATGTGCTAAGCGTTCACATCCAGCTTTGTCTGGTGTTAAGGGGCAGGTCTCGTGGGACGTGGGAACTGTTATCATTCTTGCACCTGAAAGAGCATTATGTACACATCTACATCTTTATTATTCTGCCCGGAGGCTTTAGCATAACCAGATGGTATTTATCTGGCCATTGTAGATGAAAGAGTGTGTGAAATAGCAGCATGTGACAATGATAAACACCGAATAAAAATAGCAAGTACATATAGACTCTGTCTTAAAGAAATCAGAGGAATTCTTGAGAGATATTGACTCTGCTGTATATCAGTTCCAGAACAAACACTTTGAAAGCCTGTGTATGTGTGCATTTCTGAAAATCTGTAGCTCACTTTGATCAACATAATTCGAGAAGGTCAGACTGGCCTAACTTCCCTTGGGGAAAATACAATTTTCCAAAAGCTTGCACTTTTGTTAGAACCCAGTTAGACAGGGAAGTACAAGACTATAGGAAAGAAACTGGAACAATAGAAAACAGTCTTTGCCTGACAGTGGCTCAAATTTGTTCACATCCATTTTCTCTCAAGATCCAAAGAATGATAACAAGCACATGGTTACAGATGTGTTGAAAGAATTAAAAAGCTAAATTATTAAGCTGATAAACATTAACAGAAGTATGTAACAGTCCAAAGTAAGCTTCATAGTTACAAAGTGACTAATAATCTTTTCAGATCTCTGCCAGCTATCATCTTCTATTGCATTAAAGAATATTGAAGAGTAAATTTCATTTATTTTAGAGTAACCAAAGAAAGGATGTAGATTAGACCTCAGGCTGGACATTAGCACTGGTGAAATTTGTATAATGTATAGGATGGCTCTTTATCATGTACAGTAAGCCTCACATCAAAAACCTGTCTTTCTGCATCTGTTCAAGCAGAGTTTAAGTAATAATTACCTTTTGTATTTCAAGATGTAAAATTTACATTGAGATATTTGGAGGAATTTTGATGACAACACTAGCTGGCAAGAGTTCTGTGGGGATTGGACTAGATGATTTCCAGAGGCCCCTTCAAACCCTAAGAATTCTGTGATTCTATGATATTCTATAAGACATTTTTCTTTTCAAGGAAAACCTTAGTAAAAATGTTAAAATAAAACTTTTTTAATAACAGGATTTCACCAGGTACCACAAAGTAAGCTATCATTCAGTTTTAACTGAATGCATTTTCACATGTCCTCTGTAGGACTAGAGCTGTCATTTTAGACCCCTTTCTAATTCCCTATTAGAAGTAGTTTGAGTAACATGAAAACTTGTCTGTTAATTTGGAGATGACTTATATGTAGTAGCACTTTCATCACAGATGTATCAATATTCTACAGATAAGGGCAGTCTGGGTAAATGCAAAGTAATTTCCTAGTGCAAGAACTAGACATAGTACTTCTGGTCAAAAACTGCATGTCACTGAAGAGCAGCATCAATTTATGGGAGTGTATGAAAGCCTTGATGTAGTTCATCAGAGAAAATGAAGGTTAGTCTGAGCATCAGTAGCAGCTCCGCTTCTTTATCCATCTGAGAACAAGGACACAAAGATGTCAACTCTGTTTGGAATTCCTGTAGCTCAGTTTCTTGTCTCCATCATCAGCCTATCTTGGATGACTAAGGAAGAATGCAAGATTCAGGCAATCCTAAATGTGTCTAACTTTTCCCAAATCATAGACACCTGTTGGCACTGTATCTGTGTGCTCACACTCCCTTAGTGGGCGTAATGACCCTCTGCAGCTCCTTCCAAGCCCCAGGTGTGTGTTCCTCTGATTGTAAAGCAGATTATTGCGTATCTCAGTAATTCCTTCCCTCTGAAAGTAAGCATCTGTAGTGCATTTGTAGCGTAGCTTCCCTTTGGGAATTTGTAATCTGAAAAAACATGATCATCAGGAAACCTCTGCACACAAGGGGCTCTTGAAAGTGCACTGGAGATCCATAAAATTACCCTGCACCCTGGACCTCATGCATATGTGAGAGGAAGCATTCCACTCCCCAAGCAGCCATTTATTTACAAAGTCTCAAGGAACTCCTAATCTTTATGCAAAAGTGTATCTAAACCCTGAGGATAAGAAAAACAACTTTAACTTCTTCACACTGTCAGGTTTGGCCAAAAATATGTTGCTCCTTTGAGAGTCTATGTTTATTTTGGGGGGTTTTGTGCATCACAGTCCTTTTCTTCTACTCTGTGGTGCTGTTCTCTGTTTAAAAAACCAGACTGACTGAAAGAAAGGGAAAAACATCAATACTAACAGTACTGGCATAGTTCCTAACAGATCCTAGGTTTTTTGCTATAGAGAACATAGTTTTGAACTGGTCTACTGCTTGTATCCTTTGTTGCCTTTTTTTCTTAATTGAATAGTTTGAAAATTTTTATTTTTTTTTCACTTCTGAAACTTTAAAAATGTTCCAGGGAAGACACAGGTATCTCCTGAACTTGCTCATTTTCAGTTACCAATGGTGGGATACCCTTTAGGAGTAATCCACAGACCAAATGTGATCCAGGTTCTGTTCCTAGCAGCCTGTTGATCAAAACTGTTACGCTTTTGTAGGAAACCTCCTGCTAACTCCGCCAACATGCAATGTTCACATATTGTTACAGAGTAGTACAAAGGTCAGAGTGCATCTGTTAGAATAACAGATTAAAGCCACTCAGAGATTGTTTCAGTGAGCTATAATGTGCAAGTACTGTGGGTCTTCATCAGAGACCATCTTGGAACAGCACAACAGCTTACTATGCTGCTCTCCATTGCTAATATCAGTATAGTGAACTACCACAGCGAAGATGCCATTTTCTAATAATAATAATTTTTAAAGATTCTTTAGATGCCAGCATCTTCAGGAAGATACAGGCAAGTGATTATTTACCCTTGAATTTGCAGGATTTGTGGAGCTGTAGTTCTTATCTGCCATCTTCAGGACTCTTATATTTTTTAACCTTTTTTTTTTTTTTTTAAATTTTTTTTTTTAGCCCTCATATCCTTCCTTCTGCTTCCCTTCTCCAAACTGAAAATTTGGCCTTCTTAATGTCTCCTTGTTTGTAATGGAGGTACTTTTCCTCCTTATATGGAAAATTTTCCTCCTTTAGTTGGACTTTTCTGTGGCCTTCTCTGAGTCCACTACATCCTCCTTCAGATGCAGACACCAGATGTGCACACAGTATTTAAAATGTGGATTCATAATCTTTATCTGTAGAGTGACTTTCTTTGCCTTCTACTTGATGTCCTTCCTTGAAGCTGCCCAGTATTTGAGGGATTTGGGGCTGCTGAGAGGATGGTTTTAGGGAAGGGTCAGCAACTCCCAGATTGTAACCACCAAGTTAAGAATCATGTAATCAGGGTTTCAGTTGGTGTTTTTTCCCCATGTTTGTTTACACTGAAGCTTGACTGCCATATTTTCACCCTGTTTGTTCAGCTTTGAGGGCTTTTTGAAATACAGCCAATGTTTGACTGTCCAAAAGAGCTCAGGGTCTTCAGTAAGGGATGTGAAAAACTGGAGCATTCACAGTTTGCTCTCTTCTTCAACTCATCAATCATGAGACAGAGTTAAAACAGTCCTGGCATCAATCCTTGAAGGACCCCAGTCACCAAGTCTTTTCCATCCCTAAGTCCTTCCATTTGCTTCCTGTCCTTTAAGCAGCTTTCGTTCCATAAAACATCATTTACTCTGATCCTGTGGCAGCTTAATTTCTTTAATAGCCTTCAGTGTGGAACCCTGTCAGAGGCTTTATGAAAATTCAAAAATATCATGTCCAGTGAATCCCCTTTATCCGCCTGGTTCTTGACACTATTGTAGAAATCCAGCAAGTCGATGGGACAGGATTTCCCTTTACAGAATCCACACCAAATCCTTTTCAACAGACTGTGATTATCAGCGTGCTCAGTGATTTTATTACAGGCCTGTTATCTTACCCAGTGATGTAAGACTCTGGTCTGTATTTCTGTGTTTTCCAGCATCATCTCTGAAGTCCTCCTTTGTAGAAGGGAAACTCCCGATTTTTCTGGCACAATGGCTGTTTGTGATGATAGGTTACATATATTTGTTTTTAAATTCCACATTTGAGAGCTTCTGGATGAATGCTGTCTGGTCTTGGTGACTTCCTGACAATCTGACTTGTTTATTTATATTTAGTCTAATATTTTCTGTCTGTTTACTTATTGATCTGATTCCTTTGAATGATCTGGTACAAAGAACACAGTGGGTGTAGGAATCAAACATTTGCAACAAGAAAAAATAATGCAAGCAGATATATGAGCTTCTCTTGCAAGGGCTTAGACTTGACCATGAACGCTGCTCTTCACAATTTCATCATCCATCAATCCTACCAGTGGCTTATCAAGCTTACTGCTTTTAATATACTGAAAAAAGTTAAAATAGAGCAACCTTTTCAGTTTTGAAGTTCATTTTTAGTCCTCTTAAGTTTATGTTTACATTTGGCATGAGCAGTTTTGTGGTTTTTCCTTACTTGGACAAGCTTTCCATTCCTCAAAGAGGAGAAGAAGATAGGAGTATCATGGTAGCTTCCTTGATTTTCCCATTAAAGTCATACAGATGTTTTTCAGATCCACAGAAACTTTTCCTTTTGCAATGCCACACATGTTTTATGTGAGCTTCTATTACAAATTTTTCTGGCATTTAGTATTTGGTGAGTTTTTTAATAGCCTCTAGATCATCACCTTTTGGACTGTGTATTTTAGGGTGTTTTGACGCTTTGCCTTCCCTCCCATTGTGCACTTCCTTTAATTCATAGTATCATTAAAGTTGGAAAAGACTTCCAAGATCATGAAGTCCAACATGTCAACCAAACACCACCCATACCCACTAAACCTTATCACAAAGTGTCACATCTGCTTATTTTTTGAACATTTCCAGGGACTACAACTTCGCCACTTCCCTGGGCAAGCCTGTTCCGAAGCATGACCACTTTTTTGATGAAGAAAGTTCTCCTAATATCCATCCAGCCTGAACTTCCTGTGATGCAACTTGAGGCCATTTCCCTTGTCTTGTCACTAGTTGCCTGGGAGAAGAGGCCAACCCCAAAGAATTCTGCATTTCTGTGCTGGATTCTTTCTCTGCAACACTGAAATTAATTGTATTGTGGTTGCAGAGCAGAACCACACCAGGAACAGCATCTTTTCTTGTGGGTTTTCCTAGTAGTTCTTCCAGGAATTTGTTTTTCCCCTCTGATGTTTTTGTCCAGTTGGTTGGGTCATCTTGGTTTGGGTTTATTTGGGATTTTTTTTCCCTTGCTCATCCTGCTGAAGTATCAATGCAGTTCAGTAAGGGTAGCTGGAATCTCACACTCTTGCTGTCAGTCTTGAACTTGCAGGTCTCAATCTGGCTTCGCAGTTTCTGCTCACTATTATTAAGCTTACTTGAAAGTCATTTAATTATTTATCTTATATATATTCTCGTAGAGTCTAGATTTTCCATCCACAAGAACTTTATTTGTGCTTTTGTCTCCCTATTATATAAAGCTATTATACTTTGTATAATCTTTTATGCACAGTACCCTACCCTCACTTGTGCATCCTCTTCTGTCAGTTCTGTTAGTCTGGTAGTCTGGTAACGTTGCCCACTCCTGCAAGCCCACCAGGATGCTTGCGTCACAGGAAGGAGTGATCTCTTAGGGCCAGTAATTCTTGTAATGTGTTCGTATGTAGGTTCCTTATGTTGGTACAAAGGCATTTCTGAATCTTCCCCTTACAATGAATTTTAGTAACATCCACCTCATGTTACATCCATATGAACAAGTTGCTTTTTCTGTCTTTCAGTCTTGCCCAGCTGCCAGTTGAAAGAGTCTCTAATTTTTCAGTTTCTGTGGCCAGCACCCTGGCCTAATAATGATCCAGGTGCATCCCACTTCTCACTTCAAAACATCCCCCATCTCCTGAGCTGAATTCTCATTACACTGTGTCTCTTGTGCATGCATGGGTGCACTGATGTCTGTGTGCATGTAAGTCCTTGCACAAGGGATTGGCAGTATCCCTAAGAGCTCTATTCCTCAAGTGCAGGCTTGTTTCCTGGCTGCGAGCTCCACTCTGGACTGCACAGCATCCCCTCCACGCTTCCTTACATCCCAGTACTCGCAGGTACTGGTGCTGCTCCTCCACCACTGCCCGAGGCAACTCCTGTGATCAACCTCCGCTGGCCCAGGATGTTTGCTTTCCCGTCTAGTGCTGCTTTGCTCTACTGCTGCTTTATTTTGTTAGAGCAGGTCATGAAATAGTTTCCTGTCAGCTCAGCTTGGGATGATGGAAAACATGAAGCTGAGAAACAACACAGCACTTAAATTTATGTTTGTTTTGCTGTTTGATTGTTAATTTGGTGTACAAAGTAAATGGAAGTGGAGAGACAGGATTTCTTTCTTTGAAGAGGAGATAGTTTACAAAGTGCTTTGCTAGCTGAACACTGAAGACTAATGCAAGTTTAAGAAGTGGAGAAAGAATCTACAGTTCAGAGGAATGTCTCTGCTGTCATGGTTTTGCCTGTAAAACTATACAAACAACATACAAGGCTCTTTTACTGAAGAGATGTATTTTTACACATTTGAAATGCTAGTTACTTAAGATACACATTATTCAGATTTCATTTTCCTGTGATGTCATTATCAATTTATCACACACATTACTGTAATCTGTTAAAACAGGAGAGATTTGGAATCTCTTTAAGTGGACACAACTAAGTCAGGTCTCAGTTTGTCCCTTCTTAATTTTGAAGGACTTTGGCAACAGTTACATTGCAGTAGAAGAGCCAGTGTAAGAGGTTGAAATCTGATCTACTTTATTGCTGTCATATTTAAAGTGCATATAAAAATAGACTTCATTAGTAATTGAAAACTGGAATATCTGTTTAAGTGTAACACTGCTGTCACAACTTTCTGAAGGGACAAGGCAAATAATTGGAGTGGTGGAATGAATTTACATGGTTCAGAACGGGAAGGTAGTCTGAGGACAGTTGTTTGTCCCTTCTTAGTTAGAGATATGTCGGTGTTTTGGAGCTTCTCTTTCCATTTCCCTGGTAATGCTGGTAATTCCAAAGAGAATTAATTGGCTTCTGAAGGTGAGGAGTTGAGAATTGGTAGAATTTTGCAGGAGCCCTAAATATTGGTTTGCAATTAAAAATTCTGTGGATTGAGTTCCTTTCCTGGAGGCTATTTCACCTCATTTGTTAATCCCAGTGATTCCCCCTCTGAAGCCCTGTGTTAATGTGAATCCTGTCCCACAGAGGGAGGGGTACAGTGTCACAGCTCAAGAACAAAAAATGCTCAATCCACTTTATACTTTCAATTCCTACCTTCTGCTGTGCTTGGTCACTAGATGCATTATAAACATTCTGTGCTTGCATCTGTTATTTAGCTAGATAGAAAGTTTTATTAGGAAATTATCTCCCACACAAAAGTCAGTCCATTTGGCTCCCACACAAGTTGTTAGTGTTCATTTAACCCAAATTGTACGGGGTTCTTGACTAATGCTGTCCCCAACATAATGTTTGCTTGTAATGCATGATTTGCATTTCTCTTTTCTCTCTTGAATGAAAGTTCCGGCTTGCTTGTTCCTGCTGTTAATTATAACAAATTCTGGCAAGTTTAGGAATCTGGAAAGCCTGTCAGATGTTGGCCTTCAGGGCTAGTGTCCCTAAGTTGGATGTAATTTGCACATAATAAATTGCTTCAATAAGATTTTGTTTCTTAGCTTAATTACATAAGTCTTTTGGGAGTTAAGCTAATGTGAAATTAAGGTCATGGGACCACCACAAACCTTTGGAGGTTATGGTGATAAAATCCAGCTGTTTCTTCTCGCAATCAACCTCCAGTATCTCCTCCTTATCCAATGGTGTTCTTACACAATTGCCATGACACTGTAGATTGGGGAAAGAAAAGTTGGGTTAGTTGCCATAAACACTGACATGAATTGGATAATTAAATACTAGCAAGATTACCTGACTTGGTTGGCTGCATGCACTACAGTGTCATCTGCAGATGTCCTGAATACCCAGGCTTTGGATAAAAGAACTTCAAATCGATGTGTGGGAATCATGACCTTCCCCAGTATAGCGCCTGAAGTAGCAGATCACACAGCCCTGAGTGACGCTGGACTAAGTCAGACTCAAGAGGGAGGGTGATATTGTTGGGGAAAGCACTGAGATTCACAAAAGTGGGAAATAATGACAAAGTCTAGGACCTTCACATGTGGGGACTCAATTTAGAGTGGTTGAAGAAGACCAGGGTGAAGTGGTAAGAGTCAGCTTGCATTGGAACTTGAGCCTAAGGTGGCAAACCAGCAGCTCTGATATTTGAGGAGGGAATTTTATTGTCTAAGTAGAATTATAGAATTGCTACACATCAGCTTTGGTGGGGGAAAGTGTTTCTTTTGAAATATGTACGTCTTGAGTTTTGATTGGTTTTTAGTTTTCTTCAATAATTTATAAGAGTTATAAGTAACATTAGTAAAGACTTCTTTTTCCTAAGTAACATCAGTAAAGACTTGTTTGTTCCTATGAAGAACAGCCCACGTGCTATGAAGAAAAAGAAACATATGCTATACAATGCACAGAATGTTTTAACTATCTCTTAAAGCTGGATCTTCAGCTCTAACTGAATATGCATACCATAGATGCTTTTTATAGGAGTCTAGTACAGAAAAAGACCAGATCATCTGGCTTCTAGGCATTTATTTTCTAGATACAGTTTTGCATATTGTTAGAATGTTCTACTTAATAGGTAATGCCACTAAAAAGAGGATTTGTACATCATGAACATCATAAGCATTTAAGACATGGATAATACATCTGTCATTTTAAGATATTAATAGTACACTTTTAGGTGCTCATATAGTCAATAACCTTCATGTAGTGGCCTGGATAGTATCCTTAGAGAAACAGCCCTGCAAAGTCCTTTCTTCACATCAAAGCAAGGGAAAAGAAATTCTTTTAGATAACACAAATTTCTTTGGGCACTAAAAGCGTTGTACATAAACCTGAAGAAAATGTCTACATGTACCATCATTCTGGACTCCGAGTCCTTAACCTGCCGTCTTATAAACCTAACTGCCATCTAATAGCTGTAGCTAGAAGATTCTGCCAGAAACCTCTTGGCAACAGCTGTGTTGGGCTGCTCCATGGCTAAGACTCATGCCTGGATGGAGCCCTCATCCAGCTCTCCAGCTGATGGTGTGTGGCCATGTTGCTCCTTTTACATGTGGCTTGGTGAAGGGCTCTGTGCATGACTTCCAGACAGAACCACACACAGCACCTTACTGATTTCTGCATCCAAGCACCTCAAGACTTTTTCTGTTCTCCTTCCCTCCCCCTCTGCAAGCACACACATATATTTGCATAAACAGGCTTTTAAAATTCCTTAAGGCAATTTCTAGTGTGTGATAAGGACTGTTTTTACAGCAGAGTCCTTACAAATCAGTAATCCTGTAAAGATGAAAAACCAATAGGGGGATATCTGCTTTGGCAGACAACAATAAAGATGTACATGCTGTAACAATTTACTTGCACATTCATTCCTCCAGATACCCCTTACAGTTACGGGTCAAAGTCTTCCGTGCATCTGCACTGCTGTCCAAAAAATGTCAACAACGTAAAGGGACCACCCAGTCTGCGTTGCCTGTATGTATTGTAGAAAGGCACTTCTGGTCCCTTTTCAAAATAGGATGACTATCCAAATTTTGGAGAACTTTTATCCTAACATCATGCAAATCTCTGTCCAGAGATACTGTGGTTACTGCAGTACCCCTTGCTACTGATAAATGCAGATGGTTACCAATACACACTGCACAGGATTTCACATTTGCAACATGCAGTATATAACAGTAATCATGCCAAATATTTTTACCACTTGTTAGTTGTAAGAAATCCCACAAGGCCATTTGAGTAATGGAGTTATGTTTGTCCTTAATGCTTACTTGGTAAGTTTGTCTAGGGACAAACTGAGGAAATGGCGGGGGGGAGCGGGGGGAAAGGGGAGCAGGGGGGAGGCAATTTGCAACAGGGCTGTCTCAAGCTCTGTGAGACAGAAGAAAAAGGAAGGGATATAAAATGGAAAGCAGCATTTTGTTCTGAGTCTTCTGCTGTAATACACTTTTTAATTATAGGTTATTGCTTAAACTAAGCATACTATCTCCTGGAGATGCTTTGGGAAATCACTGTAATTTCCAATTTTGTCATCCAGCAGCAAACAAAATTTAGATTTTAAAAAGAACAAGCAAAGAGGATCACTAACTTTAAACAAAATTGCAGGATGGATAACTTTATGATGTCAAAGTTACTGCATCCGACACTATTGAATGAGTAGACCACTGATGATGTAGAGGATAATATTTTCAAGCACAGCCTTTTACAGTTAGAAGATGCATTTTAGGACAGTTCTTCCATGTTGCACATGACAGTGGTCCACCATTACGAGTGTGTAGGCCAGATGGTTTCTAAGTTCAGTGAAGTGCTGAGGATCTGAACATCAGGAGGGAAGGTTTTTGGGCACTGAAGTTAAGCTTCCAAGGCACTTACAGTCAGATTTTTTGGTGTATTCGTAACTCAGTGTTTTTCTAACTCAGTTGTGTTGTTTTGCTCTCTTCTTAGAGTTTCTTTGTAAGGAATGCCCAAGAGTTCATATTTTCATTGACCGAATTGAACTGAAGGACATTCCTGAAGAGCAGATGTATATGAGAAGGTGGCTGCATGAACGTTTCGAAATAAAGGATAAGTGAGTAGAAATATGTAGAACTTTCTGTTTCAAGAGTCTGTCTTATTTCTTTTATATTAACAAATATACCCATGATTTCTGTGTTACCAACAGTGCCAGCTGTAGGGCTCTCTGAAGAGGGGTGATGTTGGTACTCCTATTAGCATAACATAATATATTATAACATAACATAACATTACATAACCTTGTGGTCAAACCTTTTGCTCAGGAGGTTGGGATTCCTCGGGTTTTGACCTTCTTTAGATTGAAGAAGTGTGAGTCCATGTTCCAGGCAAGACTCATATTAATCTCAATACTCTCCATTCATCTTCTCGTAGTTAAGTCTTGTGCAGGAATGTCAGTTGCCTGTGGTAGGTAAGCAAGAAAAAGCAGTGTGATTCTGCCCTTGTAATCAGTGTTAAGTTAGAGTGATAGAGGGGAAGGTCTTGTTCTAATCTCTTCTGCCAAAATTGTTTACGAATCTTTCATCCAGACAGCAACTGGATAAAAACATAGTTAACCCCCAAATTCCTACCTTCACTGGGGAAACAAGGTGAAGTAGAAGTTTCATTATTCATTTTTGAATTGTGGCAGAAGTAAAGTGCCTGGCTTCCTCCAGCATCTCCAGATAAGGTCCCTAGTGAGTATATGCAGCAGATCCTTGGGAACCTTGTTCTCCAGAAGGACTTTGTGCCTAAATGTAGGATTTAAGTATTCTTTGAGAGATGATGGTTTAATTTGCCAAATCTGAAGTCCTGCTTTAAGGGAGCTGAATCTGTTTACTTTCTAAATCCTTGAATACTTTGAGTGAGACAAAAATTTCCCTGGTTCTTCAGTTCTGTTCTGCTTTAATATTCTATGGAATCTCACACTCCATGGAAGTAAAAAAATGTATTCATTTATCCTGAGAACTTTGAATTCATATAGAAGTTAACATGACTATCCGTAAACATGGCACTGTTAGTAAAGTGTCTTAGACATTTGGGATCACTAAAAAGTTTTTCTCTTCTTTACTTTTGAAAGATAAAAAGTCTGAATTTAATTTAAATACATAAGGAGGTGATACATAAAGGCTATCCAGTGTCTGTTCCTTTAGTTATCTAGTGAAGATGAACAAAAGTGAATCATTCATGTGTCACTGTAAGCTCCTGTTCACTGGAACATCTTTCCCAGGACCAAAGCAGTCTGTCAGGCAAATTTAGAGATGGTTAAAACAAAAACTCAGAATTTCCAGACCCATTTATTACTGTTTTTTAAAACTAGGAGGAAAAAAGTTACTACTAAGCCAGTGATGTAGCATCTTACTCTTGCATGTTTAGCTTCCAATATATGCAGTGTCTTATAAGCCTTTGTTATTTATTAATTTATTTTATGAAGATACTTCTTCCTTCTCCTTTGGTGCTCAGTGTATTGTTTTGTCCTACAATATTGTCCTGTGCTCTGGGTTTTTCTGCCAAATGCTGAATGAAAACAATTCTTGTCAACTTCTATATTCAGTGTTGCAGTTGGTCCACAAGGAAAATATGGCCTTAAAGCTTCCGGTTGAGTATTTTGACGTGCAACATATTTGTAAGGTGTGCTCATTGTTTGAACTTGTTACAGAGAAGCTGCTATGTATTATGAGATCATTTGTTAAAAATGTTTGGTTAGAAGCAGTTACTGGATGAGAGTTAGGTTGCTTGAAATGTCTTAAGCTACTGTCTGAGTTTGACCATCTCCTTTTTCTCTGCTTATAGGTTACTAATAGAATTTTATGATGCAAAGGATTCTAAAAGAAGAAATAAGTTCCCTGGGAAAAGTGTTCATTCCAAACTAAGCCTCAAGAAAACTTTGCCATCATTGCTGTTTTTAGGTGGCCTGACTGCTAGTATGCTTCTGACAGAATCTGGAAGGAAACTCTATGTAAAAACATGGATATATGGAACTTTAATTGGCTGCCTGTGGGTTAGCATTAAACCATAAGCAGATGTTAGCCTCCAATCAGTGAAATGTGCAGTCTTTTCTTGCACATTGCACCAAATTTTTTCCTGACTTTATAGAAAAAAAGTGTAAATAAAGCCTTATTGATCAAATATTGCAAATAATAGATTTTGTGTGGTTGGTCTGGGGAAAATAAATGTAGATTTTCAAATTTGCTACTGATTTTTGCTGGAATAATGACAGATAAACCAAGTCATATGATAAATTGCTTTCCCCATGAACTAACATCTATCTCTCTGCAGATTGAAGAAGTATGAGTTATGCATAAGGGTGTCTTATGTGGACCTGTGAATGTATTTACAGAGATTAATTTAGGGTATATATTTATTCTTCTGATATTCATGTTGAATTTTTGTTACTCTTTGGTGCATTACAGCAGCTCAGTTGTATCTATCCCAGCTGTATCGCAACTAAAATCAAAGCAACTTTTTTTTTTTTTTCAGTTTTGCTCTTCAGATTTTACTAAATACTATGTTCTTTAAAAGGGACTGTGTAAGCTGGCAAATCATGAGATGTTACCAGAAGCAGAATAAAATGTTCCTGAGAACTATTGTTCATGGGGAAGAAGCTCTGTTTATCTAGTGCATGATTTTTGATTATATTGCAGTATTAGGTGATTATTTTACATATGCAAAACATTAAATTGTACCGAGCAAACAGCTTATTTTGTGCACCTGGTATTTGTGCATAAAAGGAATATGTGCAGTGTAAGGAAATGTGAAGTTTTTGTTTCTGGCCAGAACCCCTGTATCCTCCCTTGTGTCTGCATTACCCCTCGCATCATGAGTGTTCGGCCGAGCTCACACTCCTCCACGTGTACGTGCCATAAGCAGAAGTTTCCTGTTACCTCACGATTTTCTGGAAGCAAACCTTGTCATTTGGGAAGTGCACAGAATCACTGTAACTTCAGGAGCAGTAACGAGGAACCTTCAGGTGTTCCTGCTAAATCTGGAGCATGTGCCTTTCGCACTAACCTGATTTAGCCTGGTGTTTCGTAGGCTGGCAGTCATCTCTGTGCTGTAGTATCTCACTAGATTATGAATCATTCTAGGCCATGCAGACTGCACTTAGGTTGAAGTTGTGGGGTTGATATATATGATTTGCATAGTAGATAATAGTCACCAAAATGCATATCCTATCAGTATTTCACCTGCTTGAAAATATACTTTAAGAAGCAAAATCAACAAACCCTATGAAAGTCTGTGATTCCCAAGGCTGGTATATTTGTTGGGGAAAG
This sequence comes from Brachypodius melanocephalos, assembly GCA_013398615.1. Lineage (NCBI taxonomy): Eukaryota > Metazoa > Chordata > Aves > Passeriformes > Pycnonotidae > Brachypodius > Brachypodius melanocephalos. The sequence continues at coordinate 57,847 of VZSR01003806.1, read as the reverse complement.
CCATTTCCTGATTCAAGGGAACAGTCTATATGTATAGCAATGGGGTAGGAAAGAAGATATATTTTAGCTTCTTTCATTAGAAAATTGGACTCCCTGTATCAAAATTTTAAAAATAGAGAATATTTTTGTATCACACTTGCAAGCTTTAAAAATGCATCTCTTTCTAGCTTCAGTATGATTTGTCTTGCTTTAGAGTCCATTGTGAGTTAAACATCTCTTGAAATTATATCTCAGTTTTTCAGATTCCACCTTTGCCAGTTAGTTAAAGGTTTTACCATGTGGGGTTGTTTTGTTTTTTTGTTGTTTTTTTTTTTTTTAACAGAGTGTTACAGAGGAATTACAGTTCCACCTTAAAATCATTCAGTACAACTTTCAGTTTGCAGTTCTGTGTCCTTCCATAATGGATTTTGTCACTGGAGTTATTTATATCGGTGATTGATTCAGGATATGTTGATGAACCATTTTAAAAACAATGACTGGGAACAATGTTGAAAAACAGTATTGTTATGAGGCTGTGAAACAAAAAAAAAAAAAAAAAAAAAAAAAAAAAAAAAAAGCCATTTTATGTAACAGCCAAATGTGCTTACATGTAGTTCTTCCTATTCTCAGCTGACTGTTACCAGTGGGTATAACCAGAAGGCAACACTTCTATGTTAGTGTGAGTTTTTTCAGTTGTGGAATGAAATTTTACTCTGACATGCTTACATTTCTTTATAACAACTAAGAATAACATTTAATTATACATCAAAAATAAATGCAAACTGCTTAATTCATTTGTAGGAAAATAACTGCTATTTTGGAGAGCCTAATTACATGAAATATTGGATCTCTCTTGCTGTTTAAGTACCAGGAATATAATTGACACAGTGCAGCAAACAAACAGGATGTTTATTTTGAACCTTATTCTCTATGTTAATCTTTTTTTTTTCCTTGCCATTAATTTATAAAGTTTTGAAACTGTAATTTGCTGATGTATTTGGCATTGGGAGTATCACATGCTATTTCTAAATATGCACTGATATTAACTTGAAATATTTCTTCATTAAAATAAGAAGAGCCAATGCTCATTCAACTTTTCTGTCCTGTCTGCTTGTTCAGTATTTCTGCACTTTCATGTTTGTAGTTTGGAACTGTTTAAACAAAGGCTACAAGTGTGGTTTTATGTCCCCAGTGGAAGGACTTGTGTGAGAAGCACTCAATTGAAAGAAAACAACTTTGCCTTTTTTTCCCATGCAGCCAGAAATGTGTTGAAATTGATCTGCGCTTGTTCTAATGCAACACACCACCAGGTCAGTCGAATTGCAATAGCTTTTCACCCTTGAGCACCTACACCGTTTGCTGCTCGTTAATGAGGTTCATTAGTGTGTAGGACCAGCTTCTGTCCAGTAATTGGCCTCAGTGGCAATAGGCCTTGGCCTGACAGCACTGGCAGAGTGTGGATAGACCCAAGGGCAGGGAGGTACTGCAAACAAATACCTGAAGCATATCTTGGTAGCAATGCCACCAAAGTTGTAGTGATGTGCTAAATCTCAGAAGGACTTTTATGTTCAAAAACTGCCTTTACCAGCTGTATCAGTGCCTCTGATGAGAGCTGTTCCCCTCACACAAATACCACTCTATGCACAAGTTGTGTGAAAACTTGCAAGACCACCACTAAATACTAGTTCTACTTTTGAGGAAGGAATTCAGCTAAGCAAGCATTAACTTACTTGATGGGGAACACAAAAAGTGAAGTGACAAAACATTGTGTGATACTGGAGCAAAGAAATGACTGAGGGGGATACAAGGGGCTCCCCCCAGATTCAGTCCTTTGCTAACTCCCCTGAAGCATTTTACTGTAATACTTGTTTATTTTCTCCTTTCAGTCAAATGTAGCATACCTGTAAAACTTCTTTTAGTACTTAAAAGTTGGCCCGTGATTGTTTTGGTATTTTGGCATGCAGAGAATGTATATACTTACTTCAAGGGAGAGAGAGGTAACTATTTTGTGTTGGGATAGTGAAGAGGACCATGAGCAGGTTTGAGATTTTTGGCTTAATGTTAAAAGTGAAAAAAAAAAAAAAAAACAAACCTTTTTCTGTCACCACCTCCAAATTAAAAAAAAAACAAAAACTTAATGACAGAAATTCCAGCTATGCAGTAGAAGACCAGCTAACAAGTTCAAGATCTTGGCACCTGCTTTATAAATGCTTTTCCATTCTAAACATGGGAACCAGAGTTTGGTCCTAACCTGCAATTCTAAGTTGTTTTTTAGCAGAGTCGCTGTGGTGGCAGGGCTTGGAGCAAACACAGTGGGGTTTCTCTTGTCCTCATTTTCATGTTCTTGCCTGTCTCATCAGTTTGGAGCTCTCTGGTCCCAGCGAAGTGTGCTGTGCAATTTGCTGAGCATAAGACAGAAGAAATTGTTAGTTTAGTTTTTATAATGGCAAAAGGCACACAAGTAAAACAGCATGTCCAGAGAAGGAAAAGCAACAATAATCTGAAACAAAGATCAGAAACATCAGCTCCAGTCAGGCATGACCACATCTGACAGATTCCAGGGAAAAATTATTTTCTGTGTGAGAACCAGTTTCCCTGTCAGCATGGTGAATATTTCTCCCACCTGTCCAGTTTCAGTTCCAGATCTGCAGCCTTACCCTAGGCTGACTGTGGTCTCTTTTTCTAATGAATTCTTCAGCACTTTTCAGACTGATGCGAATCTTAGGTTTACTTCATTCTTCTGGAACCAAAAAACTTTCCTATTTGTTTTCAGCCTGATAAACTGCTGACAGACCACTGCCACCCACCTCCTTCTAGTATGTTCTCCTTTAGGGGATTGGCATTTGGTGGGCAGATCCCAGAGGAAAGGCAGGGGTCTGTTGCTGGTGGGCTGGAAGGAGGCTTTGCTGTTGAACAAGGGGGTGTTGAGGTCTGAACTGCTTGGTCTAGTGGAATGTGTCAGATGCCTTGGAACTAGATGGTCTTCAAGGTCCCTTCCAACAAATTGCTCTTTGAAGTCTATGTTGGACATCTGAGATGGATCTCCCTCCTTCCTGCCTGTGCCAGAGCCTGCTCCTTGACTGACTGGCACTTGGCATGGCTTTGAGTAAAGGCAAAGGCCAGACACTCCCCTGAAAAACAGTGACTTGTTCCTGGGTCATATTTGTGATGTTAAAGCTTCATTAGTTAGGCTTGTACAAACTATTCCACAGTCTTTTATCTTCTGTGGGAACTCAGTTTTCTAAGGACATTTTGATGCCTTTGTTTGTATTCCCTGTGTGACTAATTCAAACCAGAGCCATTTCAACCTGTTTGCCTGACAGACCCAGAGAACCTACAAGAGGATGCAGATGTTCAGGGGCAGAAGTTGCTGCCAGTTTTCTGGCTGTGCAGTGACAGAGCCGCTGGTCAGAACTGCTGGGCTCCCCACAAAACCTCTGCAGAAAACAGGCACCTCAAATCCCAGTCCCACCATCACAGCCTGTGAGAGGCATCACCATAGGCTACCAGTACAAACGGTTTCAGAGTGTCAGGTCCTAAAATCCATTTGGCTTGTTTGCAAAGTATCCAGAATGTGGTGTTCTCTCCATAGGGTGGGCTGGGCTTCAGTGGTGCTTTGACGCATGGATGAGCTATGAGTTGCCGAGTTACGCCTACTTTAGGGCATCAAAGCCCAGTCACTGGGATGAGAACTAGGAGATCCAGTCTCAACAGCTCCTGGCCTGAGAAAGAGCACAGATACTTTACTTTTCCCACCATTTCATGCCTTCAGGGAGTCCCCAGTGCTGCTTTCCACCAGGCTAGGTTGGAAAAGATTTGAAGATTTATAGGGCCAGCATGACTATCTGATGCCAAAGACATTGGCTGGGTACGTGAATGTCTTTGTTCAGTTTTGGTCCTGGGGCATTTCTGAACTGCCCTAGGAACAAAGTAGAACCAGAGATGGCGACAGCTCACCCCAGTCTGCTGGCAGAGGTTACAGAGAGGGGAATAGGGGAAGGGTTCCACCCTGAATTGCCATATTTTTGAAGTGCCTTTCAGTGTTAGGAATGAGTCTGGCACACCTTGGCCATCAGCAGATCTTGTCACTACTGCAGTTGACATGTCCCACGCTCCACACCAAGACCCTCCTTCCCTGTCTTCTTCAGGGACACTCACAAAGGCTGAAGTTCCCAAAGCAGTTTTGAACTTCTGGATATAACCAGACCCTGGCCTTATTTAGTTCTGCAACTACTTCATCCAGTTGGGACCACAAGAGAAACAGAATTTAATTTCAAGTTGGCCAAGATGAGAGAGTTGATACTGTAATGATCCCAAAAAGTATCACATGCTGTACAACATCAAGCACAAATAGAAGAATATGCAGATTCCTCAAGGCTGAAATCTGAACTGGAGGTATTAAGTTACTTTTCATGATGTATGCATTACAGTCACTGGTTAAGGCTGTCATGGTTTAGCAGGCATTTTCATCTCCTATAGTGTCCTATTGCACTTCCGGCAGAGACACTATAGGTGCAGAAAATGGCATTGCCTTTATGCTAGTTTGCACCCAAGTCTTTTCAAGTCTTGCATGGTAAACAGGCTATAAAATTTTGCCTCTAATCTGTATAATCTATGAGTATTTTTTGGTTTCTATAAAGTACGAAGTCTTCACTTTTTGTCACACAAGATATAAAAAAGTCAGCTTGACATCAGGATGCTTTAATAAATTCCTGTTTATCACAAAGGATTGCATTAGTATGGTCACATACTGAGAAATGTTAGAAAGACTTAAAAACACACACACTGTTTCTATAGCCACGGGAGATAAATCAAAATGCAGAAATACTATTTCCTGGAATCCCACACTTGCAGCTAGGACTTGGTTGTAGTCATAGGTGAATAACCTGGTTCACACAGCTGTTTAAAGACAGAGAAGTAGAAGTTGCTGGAGAAATGGTGTTTTTATTGTCCAGAAAAGGAAAGGTATTTCAAAGAGCTGAAAAATAACTCTTCATAACCCATAGTAGTACTGTTGGCACAGGATATGGTATTGTTTTCTAAGTTTAAACAGTTATAAGAGATTGTGCATACGTATCCTGACACTGTCAATTGTATTCCTGACAAAATCACAAGAGATTCAAGAAGTCTCAATGCTTAGAACACATCCCCTTTTGCACCACAGGGCTGGAAATGCCAAGTGGCTGCTGTCACTAGCTCATCCTGTGTGTGTATCCCTTTGGAATGCTGGCTGCTGCTTTCAGAGCCAGTTTAAAACAAACTATTCTTGGCAGCACAAACACGTATGAAAGCAGAGGTGTGAACAGGGACTTGTGCCATCACCAAGGATGCTGGGCACTGCGATAAAGCCTGGGCAGCCCATCAATGAGCCCTGCAGAAGCCAGGAATGGGAACTCAGGCCAACACGGAGCCACAGTCACAGTGATGCAACCACGTGCCTGTTTGAAGAGTAGGTCTCAGCACCAGGGTGTACCTGATACAATGCAGTTCTTGGATTGAATAATCAGGAAATACTTCCAGGCTCTGGTTTTCTGTTTGCAATATGACAGCAGTACTCTTCCTTGCATTTTAGATATGTTCAACTAACACTTTATTTTGTGAAGTTTTGGTCCTTATTTAATAATATTCGCCATGACAGTATCAGAAAGAAATGTGTGATTCTGTCTTCATAGCCAGGTTTATTTACCATGGAGTCAGTAAAGGATGGGAAGACCATCTGAGTGAGCTCAAGTGTTCTTAAATGAGCTCAGAATAACATGCAGAGGGGCCAAAATTAGATCCTTCACGTCCTTTTCCCACACACCACTTCCCAGTTGCCTCCATGCTTCGTTGTGCTTTAGTCTCCTCTCCATCCCTTGATTTCCACCTCAGTGTTCACACAATTCAGGTTCCCCCAGCTCTCTGCCAGAATTCCTTTTGTCTGTTCCAAGTCTACTTTTCCAAATTATCTCCTTCTCTTGCATGTCTTACCTCCTCTGAATGCAGTTCAACTGATGTCCTTCATGTAGACTGGAAACTAATAGTTAAAAAAAAAAAAAAAAAAAAAAAACAAACAAAAAAACCCTGGACTTTCAAGTATCTGGATTTAAAGCTGCTTTGGTCTGAAGCACTTAGGAATTGCAAGTTCTAGGGAAGTCCCACTCCAGGCCCTGGAGCATGTCCCATGCTCATGAATTCACCAGAGAACAAAGACTGCAATCTCTAGCTGGCCTCTGGCAAGTACATGTGAACTGCAGCTGGCTTGGTTTTTATCCAAAGCTCTATGAATTGGCCAAATTTTCGCTGAGAGTATAAAAAGTCCATCTCAACAGTAAGGTTAAATTTTGTCCTGTTCCAAGTCTCTCTTGCATTAAGAAAAAAAAACCACCACTGCTTTTCAAGGATTTCCAGAGTACTGGGTGGAGAAAGTGGGTTTTTGTTTGTCTTCAATCTGGTGATGATTAGGTTAAGAAAAAAAGGTACTCTCAGAAACATGAACTGTTTTGGCTGAAACTTTGAAGAAAACTCAGCCTTCAACACACACCTGGTGATCAAATTGTGGCTTTAATATTTGCTAATTGGGCAAAAGTAATAATAATAAATATATATAAATTATAAATAAACCCAGGACTGAGAAGGCAAGATGCATTGGGCAGTCCCAAACTTGCACCATCAGCCATGTATGTAGGCTTGCATCTTTCCCTCTCTCAGCCTCAAACTCAGAAAATTTGGATTCAAGGATCGAAGTGGGATTGGTTGTGGTTTGGATCAGTCTTTGTTTTTAACTGGACATCTTCAGTGAATCCATTTTATGGCTGCACATATCTCAGATTTGCTTTCCATGCAATGAAGTTTGGCTACTTGAGCCAAACCCAGTAATATGTCTAGGAAGCTTGGCTATATAAAAGAGGTTACAAAGGTTTAACTAAACCGAAGGGCTGAAGCAGAGAGTGGCTAAGTTGTACAGAATATCTAAGTGTTTGGTTTCCTCGTGTAAGCAAATACTGTGTATTGTTCACTGAGTATCACTTTCTAACACCGTTCATGAGTGTACCTTCATCATCCAGCACTGGGGTCTCGAGTGCCTGGAATCAGTCCTGCCGCCCAGGTGGGGTCAGTGTTGCTATAACCAAACTGGCTGGCTGGTCTAACTTCTGCCTGGAAGAATTTTGACAATTTGATTATAAAATGCATTAGAAACATGAGACTTTAAGGCTGAAGGAAAGAATGCAGGCTTTAAGTGAAAAGAGAAGCGATTCCTGTCATGAAGAGGACCCTACAGCATGCAGTTCTTTAGTCATTCTTCAGTATTCCAGTACTACATATTAGCAATAGCCACATACCTTGGATATTCAGGCTCATGGGGTTCATTTTTGGGAGTTTCAGCATTCTCATTAGCCCTTCAGACAAGCTGGCCTGCCAGGGCAGCTGGAGTTTGCATCTTCATGCTGTGTGAGTTGGTCATGAGAGGCAGAGTTGTAAGACCCTAGCACTCTGCCAAACCTCATATCCTTTTCTGTTCTGGATCCAAGAGTTCCTCTTACACCACCTGCCACCTCAGTGACTCTGTTGAGTTTGCACAGGAACAGAGCCAAGGAGCAGCTTTGAACAAACAGCAGAGATCTCGGTCAAGAGGCAAGTATGAGCCAAGAGGCTTGTGTTTGCTAAGATGTAATTTGTTCACAGCAGCAACAGCTCAGCCAGCACCTTGGATTAAACCCCAGAATTTGGACCCAGCTGACACATGCAGTGTGGATGCTGTCTTATACATTGTCTGAGCCTCCCCTTGCTCATATCCACTCCCAAGGCACTCGGCTACCACAGTCCTGTGAGGCTCTGTCCTCTGTGTATTTTGCCTTTTTTATTTCTGCTGTCGCCACTGACTATACTTCAGCCCTGAGCACTGGGGTACCAGCTTCTTTTTCCCCTGAAAATGAACTCAAACTCACCTGTCCTCTCAGCAAGCCAGAGTCACCAGTGGATGACACTCCATCCCTGCAAGCTCAGTCTCTGTTGGAGGCAAGAGCCTGAGGCTGAATGCCCCATCTTAGCCTATTTTGCATCCCCAGTAGCCCTGCAATAACATGGGCTAGCCCAGCTTTTTGGAACATTTCACACCTAATTCCTCTCCTGGGAGAAGCTCTTACATTGAGCTACACAGGAGGAGCAGAGAGCTGTGACAGTTTGTAAGCCAGGGGGCTAGAGCCGTAAGGGAGTGGTTATTATCCAGCAGCACGCACATGCTGACACCAAGCACGCTCCGGGAGTGTGGCTGTGCCCCTCCTGGCATCTGCCCTGGCACTCTGGCCAGCGTGTGCCTCTGTGCCCACAGCAAGCACGCTAACACACAGGGAATGCACGGGTGTTTGGGCACAAGGACTGGCAGCTTTTTCTTTCTATCTAGTGTGTTCCCACATCAAGCCGCAAATACAGAAGGGACGCGCTGGTTTTCATTGCAGAGAAGTCAGTCCCAGATCTTTCTGTGTGGTTTAGAACAAAGCTTCAAACCTGAGCTGCCCTGCATGCACGGCTTTTGTGACAGTGGCTAGTCCAAGGTAGCCAATGCATATTAAGAAGGCACTTTCTGTAGGACAGATATTCCCTGAGGAGTCCTGTGCCAGAGCGCTGGGGAGCCCAGGCTGTGACGGGCGCCTTCCCACCTGAGCTTTGCAGATAATCCCGCTTTGCCCAAATAGCCCCAGGCGCAGCCACTGCTGGGAATCGCCACCTCTTCCCTGCGAGTGTGGGAAACCCGGCTGGAAGCGGACCCTGGAGCGAGGCCCTGGCTCTCGCAGCGGGGAGAGTTGGCAGCGCTGGGAATGGGGGACAATAGGGAGGGCAAGTCCGAAGGTGCAGGGAAGGCATTGGAACACCAAAAGATAAAGGAGACGGGAAGGGAGATAATTAAGCACTAATGAGAACAGTGTGCTGCCGGTATTTGCGTGTGCCCGTAGTGATGGGGTACGGCATGGGCACGGCGGGGAAGGGAAGGGAAGGGAAGGGAAGGGAAGGGAAGGGAAGGGAAGGGAAGGGAAGGGAAGGGAAGGGAAGGGAAGGGAAGGGAAGGGAAGGGAAGGGAAGGGAAGGGAAGGAGCTCGGCCAGCTCAGGAGGAAAGGGCAGCGAGCGCTCGAAGGCAGCTCCAGCCCAGCGCTTGCATTTACCACCATCTCGTGGCGAACCAGCAGATCCCAGCCCCGGGCCGTTCTCACCATCGACAGCAAAGGGAAGAGGCAGAGAGCTGATCCTCACATTTTTCAGTCAGTGCTGTCCCTGTGACCCCCGGCGCAGAGGAGAGGCCGGGAGCTCACTGAACGGAATGGGCCAAGGGTGAGGGAAAGCGGCAGTGGGCTCATTCCCAGGCGATGTGCCCAGCCCAGGACAGATTATTCCCAGGTAATGTGCAATACGTGCCCAGACCAGGACCAGCCTGAAAGGGTCTGTCTGACAGACCTGAGCTCATCTGCACTCACCAGACCCACAGAACCTGAATTAAAGCCTTGCCTTCCAAGGAGCCCTCAGTCCTGAAGGGTGCTGTAAGAGGACATGATACTTCTCCTCCAAGATTGTCATAAATACTGTTTGCAGGGACGAAGAAAAGATTATGCCTGCTTCTTTTTCTGTGGGATGGTCAAACAAACAAAACCAGTGACAGCAGCAAGACAAGTTCACAGTGGAAACCAGGAAAATCCACTTAGAAAACAGAATTTCATGGGAAGGCAGAAAAGGAAGAGGACTGCCAAAATGATGGAGAAGATTTATGATTTCCTACTGAAAATATGTAAAGCAGTTTTGAGCTTCAGTTTAGCTGCTTTCAGAAATCTGTGACAGTAACAAGCCTCAATGCACCATGCTTTATGTAGGAAAGTCACTTAATGCACCATGGACTAATTTCTACATCTGAATTTCCCTCTGGAGTGATAATGAATCAGAAGTGGTCTCAGGGGCAGGTGTGGTATGGGGGTCAGTGAGCTGCAATCTCAGCCAGATTGAAGGGGGCTGAGCACTAAGGCAAGGCAATCCCAGTGATGCTTACTGAGAGCCCTCAGAAAACAAAATATCCAAGCAAACACTAGGTGTTTCACCTGTGGTTTACCCATGCAGAGCCTAGTTAGCTGGGCCTCAGGTGCAATGTATTGAGTAACCAGAACATTCTGAGTTGGAAAGGATCCACAAAAATCATTGAGTCCAGCTCTGAAGAGAATGGCCCACAGAGGAACTGAAACCACAACCTTGTCATTATCAGCACCATACTCTGACCAAATGAACCAATCTCACTGAATAAAATATCTCCTTCCTGCCACCCCTGCCCCATCTCTTACTTTGCTGCAAAAACAGGAGAGACGAGAGATCCCTGTGCTTTGACGTCCATCTCCTCTAGAAAAAAAGGCTTTCTATTCTCATTTTTGAGGGATCCCTAGTGTGGACTGTTTTGCCCTTGGATCCTGTGCCAAGCCCTCTGCATTCCTTTGCTCAATTCTTGGCTGTCCCAGCTAGAAAAAGGGTGTCTGATTTAAATCTGTGGGTGGTGATCAGCAGGTCCCCAAGCTATAGCTGTGCAGACAAAGCATTTGGCATCACACTTGTCTCAGATAATTTGAGACATCCACGATATACACAGCTAGAGCAGATCTGGACTCCCTTATAGCAGACAGAGGAATCCAACCCTTTTACTTCTCTATACTGTCACTTGGGAAACAAATGCATTGTCCAGTGTTTCCTTCATCTGAACAATTTTAGACATCGATCCCAGGACAAGATGAAACAGAGCCTAGCCTGATTCATTGTATTGACTATGTGTCTGCAGGCTGTATGGACAGCCCAGCTTGAGCAGCTCAAGCACAGACACCAGTGGTGGAGGCTGACTGCCTTGAGCCAGGTGGATGCTGGGCCCTGTTCCTCTGCTTCCACTGGGGCATCAGGGATGATGGGGACCTGCTGTACCTGCAGCCCAGGGGGAAGGGCTGCAGGCAGCGTAGCCACCCCTGGGCAGAGGGGTCACCTCCCACCATCCTCTGCCCCTGGCCTGGGGTGCAGAGGTTGACATGGGGTGCCAACTTCTCAGGGATTGTTAAAAACTGAACTGCCAAACCAATGTGTGTGTGGTTTGGCTTGTGTGTCTTGAGATCTTCTTACAGGGTATCTCACCCCGTTCCTTTTGGGGATGGGCCTCAGGAGGCATCTGCCCTCTTGTCAGCTCTGCTTTCTCTGCCTTCTTGTTTTCTTGATATCCAGCTGATATGGAGCTACTTGTTTTGTCCAACAGAAGCTGAGTTATATTTAGCAATGTTCCCATAAAGATCAGTCTTGTTAGGCAATGTTGGATGTACTGCATCTAGTGAACTACATGGCTAAGTGCCATACTCCGATCCAGAAATTTCTATTGCTCAAGCAAACAGGAAGCCCAGAAAATGCAATTATACCCCTTAGAAAAATCTAAGCCATGGGTAGATCTATTTCTAACTTATTTCAGAAACTTCTAAAACACATTTCAAGGTAGTCAGTGGTGCACTTAGAGGATGATCAAGATACAAACCTTGAAGCTTAGCACCATTATTCACACTGAAATTTGGCACAGTGAGACGGCTGGGGCTGTGGGCTCTGCACAGGGGTCAGCTGTGACCCATCCCCATTGGGTTCAGAGTAAATTATTCATATCTGGTTTTCAACAAACTTGCATTAAAGTCACTGGACTGTTACAAGTTTTATTTCTCCTCTCAGGCAAGATCACTTGCTCTGTGGTGCTAATGATCTCCTAAGCCTTCCTGTTGTTTATCTCTCCATGCAGAGTGATGCATGATGAAAGCAGGGCTGTATTTTATTACATTATAATAGTGTTTCTCAACCTCCTGTAATGAAATACCTGCAGCAGAGCCAGAATGTCCGAGGCCTCCTGGTGTGTATTCAACAGTATACCATAGGCATCTGTGTGTTTTTCTATCTGTGCAGCCCGCAGTCAATGAGAACCCAAGAACAGAAAATGGAGGAATTGGTCTAGTCTCAATTGGTCTGGCCTGGGCTCAATGAGAGCAGAGCTTTGCAGAACTCCTTGGCGTCTCTCTTCTTGACTGAACTGTGGAAGGACAGACAAACCAGCACCACCTCTCTCCAAACAGGCCATCATTCCAACTTTTGTCCTTGCTAACACACTCACTGCAACGTACAACTTCCCTCACCTCCACAATGTACCATCAAGCACGTGCTTTTACTGCTCACAGAGAACATAACTCATATTGCCAACAGCTTGGTTTATATTTAGTTGTTATTAAAAGCTGGAGGATTCAAATAAAAGACACTATTGGCTCTGAGAAGCTCTGCTCTGCAGGCAGTCAGATGAGATGACCTTGAGAGCTCTCCCATTTCTGTTTGCTGCAGTAATCACTGCTGCTGGGAAAATGAGCCTGAACAGGATGAATTCAGCACACAATTTCATTACATTTTTCTGTGCTTGTGGGTTTTTTATGGAAAAGCACTCCACAATCTCAGCTTTCAAATTTATTTCTCCGTTCAGTTGGCCTAATGGTTTCTATAATCCTTATTTCATGTTGTCTTCCCTCTTTTTGTTCTGTTCCTTGTGCTTTGTAAAACACTGCTCTCTTAGCCAGACACAAGGTGTACCTTTTTGTGTGTTGTTTTCTTGTATGCTCGCTACTTCTGTTACTTTATCTTGGTCCTTGCCTCTGTCTTTTACTGCTCTTCACTTTGAGCTACCCTTTTCCCCCACCATTTTTTACCTTGGTTTTTTTGGGTTTTTTGGTTTTGGTTGGGTTTGTTGTTGTTGTTGTTGTTGTTTTCGTGTAAAACCCATTGCATTTCTTTAATCTCTAGTACAATGTCACCACCACTTATACTACATTGACTTCATTCATTTCAGGGGAACTGAAATGGATAAGAGGATAATCCAGTTTGGAAGAGATCAAAAGCCAGATAGTACAAAGTGGTAAAATGAGGAAGAGAAAGCTTATTACAATCTTTAAGGCAGATGTTTCTGGGTTGCAAAGGGAAAACTGTGTCTGGATCTGCTAGACACAGGAGCAGATATGCTGGCAGGACTGCAGTGTGCAGCTGGGCATGCCATAACTCACTTGAGCTTTCCAGAGCTAAGTAATATGGGATAAATCACCAATTCCCAGCATTCTTACAGAAGAGCAATGTATTCATCCACCAGACACAGTCCCACATTACAAGTGAATTTTGGCCTGCTGCTGTCTGGGGAAACTCACATTATACAACCTGCATTTGATCACCTTTTTTCCTTGTAATTTGATTTCCCTTTTTCTCTGTCAGTGATGGAGAGCTCTTCTTTCTCCCACTATATTTTTCTCTGTGCTATGAAACACAAAGAATATCCCTTTGTTCAAATAATCTGATACAATTTGCTAAGGACAGAGAAGTAATGGGATTAGGGAGACTATTTTTATTTATGAATACAGTGCCATCAGCCCAGTCTCTAGTGTGAGACAGTTATACAGCTCAGCAGCACTTTCCATTGCCCTAGTTTATTCCTTGGCTTGTACTTGGGTCAGCAGCACAGAGGCTTAATTGCTAGACTGTGCAAGAAAAAACATGAGACCAAAATTAAAGGACCAGACCTAACAGCAATGAGTCTCTGAGCCAGGCTGTCAGTCATTTCAGTCACCTTCCTGATGACAGAGCTTGTAGGGCTGGTAATGCTGCCAGCAGTGTGACAGCATGTAGAGTATTCTTAAAAGGTTGTGTTTAATCCAGGCTAGTATAGCCACGATGTTTTACTATCTCAAACATGCTCATCCTATATAATTCCTGTTAGATGTGTTCATAGCCCCCTGAATGACATAGATGTCATTCCAAGACCCTTCAAAGTCCCCAGAATGTCAGGATAGGCAAACCCCCTCACTGTTCTGATGGCTCCAGTCAAAGAACAATTTTCTAGTGTTCAAATGCTTTCTCCAACATAATAGTTTAAAAATCAAAATAAAAGCAAAAGCAAAAGAACAACATAAACTAGGAGGCAGTAAGACTAACTTTGCAAAGCTGAATAGCCTATGGTGGCCCAGCCCAGCCCCGTGAAGGCTGGCCATGTCATGGGTTTCCCTCAGCCTCTGATCACGGCAAATAAACAGCACAGCCCTCCCCAGTGGTGACAGAAATTGCCAGCGATCACACTCTATATGTCATATTGCTGCTAACACAAAATCAGAACCTCTGTCAACACTGAAATTGCTGTAAAGCTGAAAAGTGGATAAAGTGGATAAAGTGGATAAAGCTGTGGAAGTGGACACAATGTAGAAGTATAATAAATCATTTCTTTTTTAATTGCATGGTATTACAAATTTCTCAAAATAGCTGCACTAAAAGTTGTCTTGACAACATTCTCGGTGAAAATGCAGTGATTTTGTTTCTTTTACCTAGAACAGCTTATAAAGGGGATATGAATATACCATCCCTTAAATAGAATTGCCAGCTTCTTTACTAAAATAAATTGCTCCTTTTCACTTTACAATGGATAAACTTTTCATAGCAGGCATGTTTAAGAGTTAATTTTCCTAATGAACACAGACAGCAGCCTGATTTTCCCATGTTGCCCTGGAGATGCAGTATTGACTTTTTGTTGTCTAAAGCTGTCAGGATTGTATGTGCTGACAAAACTGGAATTTTGCTTCCAGCTTTTCACCTGTCCCCATGCATGTTCCCATTATTTCCCATCATTCAAATCAGTTTACATAATTCCTCATGCCACAGCCCATACATCCCTGCATCTTGCTCCTGCTGCTCAGGGAGCTATCCTTGGCCAAGTGCATCAGGGAAGGTAATGTTTTCTCCTGTCTGCCTTTTCTCAAAGGAAACATTGACCAAGATTTGCAGAGAGGCTTCAAATATGCTCAGATAGGCACCAGATATGCTCAGGTTAAAAAACAGGTTTGGTACTTGGTGATATCTTTCAAGTTCTACCTCCATGACTCTCAACAAGGTGATGCCTTGGAAAGGCTGACCTGGAATACAGACTGGGCAGAGCTAGAAAATAAAGTAGATATTTATTAAAAGGCCTTCAAGGATATACTTCAGGCAGGACAGGAGCCTGACCAAGGCTACACTCAAGATGGACTTAAAATTGTCAGAAAATGGATGCCCTGTCACAAGGTCTCACACTTTTATAAGTTTTGGTCCATTTGCATATTGGGGTTTAATTGTCTAGTTACAGCTCCAGATTATGAAGTCCCACGCTTCTTGTTTTCTCTCTTCACTCCACTGTGGTTTATGCTTTTGGGCCTGAAAACTTGTACTCATCGTCCTTGGACTACAGCAGGAAAAGGATTTGTTTTGTCTATTTACTCTGCGAAGAGAGCTTACTAAGACTTAATATGAAGATCAGAACTACACACCTAGGCAGCACAGAATCTGAAAAACATGAAAGCTAAAACTTAAGGCATCAGGGCAGTTAAGTTTCATAATTCCTCTTGCCTCTCATGGAGCTCAGGGCTTACATAACCACAGTAATGGGACCTCAGAAAATTGTCCAGTCCAAGTCCAGGATCATCTAGCAGGATCACTTACAGCAGATTTCCCAGCACCCGGTCCAGTTGGGTTTTTAAAATCTCCAAGGCTGGTTCATGGGGTGCTAGGGTTTAGTGCATCAGTTTGCTGTGCTTGCTGAGCCCCTGCATGCAGGCCAGCAGCTGACAGACCTCTTTTCTACTCTGCTACTGTGGAGAGGGATAAGATACAGAATTCCAGCTGCTGAAGCAAGAGAGGCAGGTTGGGGTATGTTAGGAATTCCAGAGTAGCAGGTAGGACCCTATCATCCTGGACTGAGGAGGGGTTCCTAATAAGAGAAGGATACATGGGGTTTATGTACTAGTGTAGTGGGATAAGATTATATTTTAAAAAAGGTGAGGTTAGAAGTGTGACTTTAGTGTTTTTGTGTAGCCCATTCATGGCACATTTGGAGAAAAGACAATTTCTCTCTTCCCCTTGTTCTTCTTCTGAAGTCCATGCATGCCCGAATGACAGGGTCCCTGGGTTAGGGCTCTTTTTGTGTTGCATCACTTTTCCTTCCTGGAATCTGTTTTCTTCTAAGCTTTGTGCTTTCAGATGTTTCAGCTGCAACAATTTTTATCAGGTTTGTATCACACAGGAAGCCTGATGGTACATCAGCCTTTCAACTGCCGCCTGTTTGATCAGGTGCACAGAGGTAGTAGGGAGAATTCAAATTACTCTCTATCTGTGTAATAGCTATCTCTCAACTCCAGAACTAGAAAAGAAAGATGTTGTTTCCCATCTTTGCTTCTAAAAGCCATGGTTTTCAAACAGCCTTTTGATCTGACTTTCACTGACTGTCAAGGCAACCACTCCCTGGCTTGCATACACTCGCTCTCCCTTGCCTACTCAGGTCATTAAACTTCAGGGCCTCATTCACTGCTCTTGCTCATTTCAAGCTGGGGAACTACTGCTGCCAGGAAGGTTTGTAATGATACTGTGCCATTTTTGTAAAGTTTCATGTCTTTCCAAAGTAACATGTAAATCCAGAGAGAGGTGTGCTGCTAACATTTCTTAGTTGAACTGCACCAAGAAAACCCATTCTCAGCCATTTCAATGTGACATAAGGTATGTCTTAAGAAAACTGAAGCATGAT